>JAQFZU010000438.1:0-26616 GCA_034696185.1 Henia vesuviana | reverse complement strand
TTATTATTATTATTTTAAAGGAAGAAAAATGAATTTTTATTATTTGTGACCATTAAGTCATTTTGAATCCAAAGTCAGGACAAAAGTTTAAAAAAAAAAAACAATAAGTGGTTTATATATTAACTTATTTTTAAGTGCGTTCCACGAACTGATTTTTAAAAAAAAATTTATCACAAATTATTTTTTATCCTCAACAATTAAATAAATTAAAAAAAAAATTGTACATATAAAAGTTAATAATATCGATACCATAACCCACATAATGTATAAAAAGGAGCTCAAAATGGACTCTCCTGTCTGCATTTTTCTATTTTTCTTTTTACTATTGTACTTAAAAAAAATACCTGATTTTTTTTTTCAATACCGAAAACCCCTAATCATAGACTTAATACATTTAAAAATAAAATAAAATCTCATTCAGTTCGTGGATAATCGCACAATGTAAATAATGTAAATTTTATAGAAAGGAATTTTTTTGTTCTCAATTGTTTAATGTACATAAAGTATAATGCCATTATTATTAATTATTATTATTATTATTAATTATTATTATTATTATTTTCACTTGTCACTTCAAAAAATAATAAACAAGTCGATGAATTTGACTATTTTTTCAAATAGAAATGATTTTTCCTTTTTCAAAATCACATTTTTAATATAAAACAAAAAAAAATTTTTAAAAGCGCGATTTAATTGCAACATGAAAAAATAGCGTGTTGAACGGTAGCAAAAGTGAACTTTTAGCTCCAGATAACTCGTCACGCTCGGCTAAAGTCAAGAAGAAGAAAAGTTTCCGGCCATTTGAACTTAATGAATCCCTAATCGTCAAAACCGAGCATTAACATCGTATATTAACGAGGTGCCTGACCCTCTACACCGTAGGGAGACAATTCAAATTTCTTCACGACCCCAGGATGAACACTAAAAAAAATTTAAAACGAGGTTAATAAAAAAAAAAAAAAATTAAAAAAAAAAATAACGACCAAAAGAAAGAGATGAAAAAACTGTGGCTCCCACAATCGTTTTTGTATTAACGTGTTTCGATGCCCGCCTTCCATCCGTTTTAACCGTGGAAATTCAACAATTGGAATAAGCAAACATCAATTTGGACTGATAAGTATTGCTAATGAGGTTTTGTTTTTTTAAAATATAATTTAAAACTGTTGTGTATGAGAACAACGGACATTTTGGTTTGTATTTTAATGTTTGGATGGTTTTGAAGGGATTTTTTGATTTTGATAAGTGAGTTAAATTGGTCATTTAGTGTGGATAGGTGGTGAAACGAAACAGCTCCTGTATTTCTTAGCATTTGCACCCTTGTCTTGATGGCTGGTTGGGTTGGCGTGATGGATCCCCGCCAGCAGGTGGAGCCTAACTTTTCCCACGCGATCAACGAGACTTAAAGGTTCCACGAAAGAAAAGTGCACGGGGGCGGAGGAGGGACAAACAGCTCGAGGAAATGATTATCAGCTGACCATGGACGATCACGTGTTCAAATTAAATTACACTCAAAACTCATTTTCGCAATTGAGGAAAAAATAGTTTTAATAAAATTATGATTGAAAAAAAAATTGATTTTTAGATCCATTTACTCTTATTTGTTTGTAAAACTAATTTTTTCACTGTTCAGAGTCAAAAACATTTTTTTTAAAAGCGAAAATTTATTTTTTTAAATTATTTTTGATCAATTCATTGATAATTTGTATTGCAGCGAAGCCACTCTAGTACAAACTGCAGCAAAGTCTTAAGGGGCAGCACAGGATGCAGTGGTATGAGTTAGTGGATGCGGACAGCTGGACACGAGCCACACTGTCCAACGCTGGTTGAGCACGAACAAAAGAAGTAAAAATCACAGATCCGTATATCAAGTTCACGTAGTTGTGGTATACAGTACAGCGATGCAATTGTTTAATACCAAAAAAAAAAGTGGAAAAGTATCGTTTCAAGGCCGTTCGGTAACGCTTCGAGACTGAACACATCACGAAGAACGGAAGCCGAGCTTAACGCCCTTCTTTCATGGATGAAGGAAGAAAATTATAACTTCTGCACACTCATTCTCCCTCACTCTCGACTCATCAATGAATTTATTCTATCAAACATTCATTCAAAAATAAAAATTAGAAAAAAAAAGTAAATAAATAAAAAATGTATTTAGTTCAAGTTCACTCAACTAAACTAATCATTTAAAAAACCGGTTTATATAAATTCATTAAATAATCCAAACTAGTGCAAAACTTCCTGAACATATAAAATTTGCTCAGTTCTAACAATGTGGATAAGGTCCCCATTATTACAACCCTTAGCCAATAGATAATGCTCTATTCATTACCTTTCAACCCTTCACCCTAAATAATAACCCCCAACGTCGTTGAGATGCTCGCACACATTGAATTTCCTCCCACACCTGCAAAACCCATTGAAAGATGTAGAAAAAAAAATTCAAAAATTCAGTTCAGGTGTGTGTGTGTTGTATAACGTAACCAACGTGACTGAAAAGG
This sequence comes from Henia vesuviana, assembly GCA_034696185.1. Classification (NCBI taxonomy): domain Eukaryota; kingdom Metazoa; phylum Arthropoda; class Chilopoda; order Geophilomorpha; family Dignathodontidae; genus Henia; species Henia vesuviana. The sequence continues at coordinate 24,118 of JAQFZU010000438.1, read as the reverse complement.
AATGACTTTGAATGAATAAAGTATAGTTAAGACCACTCCTCCTTCGCATGCATTCAAAACCCCCACAAACCCAGGTGTGGGCGGTTATTTCCTCTCCTTTCTTCCCATTAACAATACCCAATACTGGATATACACGAGCCTAGTTTAAGTTTACGTTTTTCGGGTTCGTCTGATGGGATTAAATCGCGCACCTTTTAACCTTCATTTTGTTTGCTAAATGACTTTTCTGCTCATTCCCCCTAATCGCAGTCGAACCTGTGGGTTACCAACAGCTAAATAGGAAACGATAATTGCAAATAATCGCGGGAACCCAAACTCGAAAAGAGGATTTTTACTTTTTTTTTGTTTCCTTTTTAAAACCGTGTTGTTTTTCCCGAACCAATTTTGAAGGGGCAGTCAATCGAAACCCATGAAATCACAATGGGACACAAAAGAGAGCCCATTAAAATTTTTTTCTCCTTTTTTTTAGGGTTTCGAGTGACGGTCAGTTGCGACCTTAATTGGTTTTGTGGGCCACACCTCACCCTCACTGATGTAGTAGTAGAGAAAAATGTGTGGGCAACGGACCCTGTAATTATACAATTCATTTATACAATTCGTGCTGAGTTGCGCGATGATGGTTACTTTCTTTTTACTTTTTTTGCCTTTTGTTTGGGTATCGGGAAATAGGAATTAGTGCACTTTAATAGATGATGATGTAAAGGGAAATTATTGTGGTTGTAGTTTCATTTTAAAGAATTAGTAATATCAATGTTTATTTGTTCAGTTATTTCCGTTTGAGATTGAGAATTCTCCGTTTATAGTAAGCGATGATGTTATAAGGATCACGTAACAGTTTCCGTTTGAAGATTAAATTATTTGTGACTAAAAAAAATTGGTTATAAAGTTTTAAATTTATGTTTAAAATGATTAATTATTATCGAGGTGTTTGTTTAGTGTTATATTAATATTTATGTGGTTTTATCATATGATTTATTAGATTTTTTTTGGTGCGTGATCATGAATAGTTTCTTTATCTGGATATTCAGAACAAAACATGAAGAATTCCATTGATTTTATATCATCTCTAAATCACGAGATTATTTTAGAAATTTGATTTTAATAATGCTTATGATTGTGATTAATAAAGACTCGAATATTGCAATTGATGATATTCAAAGTTTTAAAATTAAATTTAATAAAAACTTAAAAATGATTTAAATATTCGTTGACTGAGGGATTTTTCGTTCAAATTCTTTCGTTTAAATTTTAGCGCCGATTTTAGATTGTGTCACATGACAACTTCCACTTGAGTTATTTATAGTGTCTACAAAAATCCACCATTAAAAAGTAATTTTCCTGACAAGTAAACAACTTTAATATTTAATATAAAAAATTCAAATCTCAGATTAAACTTTGATCAACAAACTTCGAACCTCTTGAAAAAATTAATATAAAACAGGTAAATTTATCAATTAATCTCTCGATAACCTTAGTACTTTCGCAGACCCCTGAAAATTAACTTTGATTAAAAAAAAAATTTGTAACTTTCACTGATATTTAAAGGAAGCAAAGCTCATTTTCATTGAAGTGCACTGAATTCGCTATCACGTGCGACCCCGTCTGTTTCCAGTCTGTCGCAAAAGGCAAACAACATTGCATCATTCTCGGAATTCCAGCAAAACACCAATAAAAATTCATCTGTTGAATTTTTTAGCCGGAAAGGGCAATTGGTGGCGCAGACATTCAACCATTTCACACTGACGTAGTCATGACGCGTACCTTAAATTGAGCCACGTGCACGTTTGTTATACTTAACTTTTTCTCCATTTCATCATGGTTTTTATAACGGGGCAGTGAGATTAGACATTGATTGAAATTGAATGGAAGTATGGCAGCTAATAATCATCAGGCCACACTTTGGATATTTGGATACGGATCGTTGATATGGAACCCTGGGTTTGAATTTCGGTCGTCGAAAACCGGATTCATAGCAGGTTTTTCTCGCCGATTTTGGCAAGGCAATACGGCACACAGAGGGACCCCCAAACAGGTGAAAATCGATGAATAATAATGAGAAATAATGGAAATTGTATTAGTTTAGATACTATAAAAAGAAATTCTTTAAATTACCTCGCTCGTTCGGTTATATAAGAATAGTTTGTTAAAGTTGTTTACTCTGTTCTGTACAGTTTGAATTTGGCTTAGAATTGAATTGATCGTCAATCATTTGATAAGGCTTTTGTGGACAAATTCAGTTTGCATCAATTATAAACGTCACATTTCGTGGCCAACTGGCTTCGTGCCAATGTTTAATTTCTTTTCAATAGTAATTTATTATATTTTTCTCAATAATTTTGATGTTGCTATTTTGACTACGTTTTTCTATGTTAAACTTTTATTACTTTGCAGCCAGGAAGAGTAGCAACACTCGTCGAAGATCCTGAGGTGAATGAACTTTATATCAGTAAATTAAATTTAGCCTTTAAAAAAATAGAATTTCAAGTACAAAGTTTAGGCTGTTTACTTTTTCACTGAAACTATTGCAAATAGGAAGGGTATTGTCTTGTGTTATTTATAGACCAAAATGTTCAAGGTTGGGTTAATTAAATTGCAATTAAATGCTGTAAGTCTTCAACAAACACTTTGCTAATTTCCAACTAAAATGTTTGTTTAAGCACTTAGAAAGGCTTTTAATAATGCATTACGTGCTGTTATTGAGCTTTTCCTTTTCAAGCGAAAAACACAACATGAAATATTTCCCCTAATTTCAGGAATTTCCGTTCGGTTGTGTTATATTATGCTAAACAAAATATGCAAAATTATATTACATTTGAGGAATGAAATTTTATGGTTTATTGTATGCATTGAGGAAATTGTACTATTGCTACATATGACAGTATTTAAATTTAAATTGTAAAGGTGAAATTAGGTTTAAACTTGTGTTAGTGGGAAATTCGAATAGGTAAAATTTCCAATTTTATATGACTTTAATGCTGTCAAATAGTAGCTGAATTTCTGCAGTCGTTCGCGAAGTATACTTTGCTCGGCAAAGACATAGCGACTGATTGTTGTCAAAAATGACAACAATCAGTCGCCAAATGTTTTACTACACCAAATGCATCAAACACACAACCAAACGATATCTTTTAAAATTTTTTTTGAAATGTAAAAACGCAAATTGTGTATGAAATAATTTTATTTTTACTTTGCAAGAAATAACCTTCAAAACATCATCAATTTTCGCGTAAAACAGATTTCGAAAATTGATAAAATAATTTAAAAAATAAATTATACAACAATAGCAATAGAAAACTCTTGAATAACTTTGTTAATGATCCACCACTTAATCCCACAATAACACAAACATTAAAAATACTTTTCCTTTAACACGCCCTTGACACGAAGAGAAAACCAGTTTAGTGGGTCATTCGAGAGTTCAATATCCCCGATTACACTGTTACACGTCGTGTCAAAACCATTTTAATTAATAACAACATTAATTACAATACTTTTTTAAATATTATTTTTTATTTACATTTTAGGGTATCACGTGGGGTCGAGCATTTCAATTAATCGACGAAAAATCCGTATCGGCATTGGATTATTTAAACAATCGCGAATCGAAACTCGGAGGTTACATTACTAAAATAGTTTTATTTCAATGCAAAAACGGAAAAGAAACTTCACAAATCCCCGTAATCGTGTACACGGCTACTCCCGATAATCCTTATTACATTGGGCCCAGTCCATTGGAGGAAGTGGCCGATCAAATTGCGGGTAGCGAAGGCCCTTGCGGGCCCAACGCCGAATACGTCATCAAATTGGCGGGTTTCGTGAGGAATTTAATCGATGTTGAGGACGACCATCTTTTTACGTTGGATGAATTAGTGCGGAAAAGATTGAAAGAGAAAAACATTTGCGCCGAATCTCTATTGACTAAAGGTGATTTTGCAGTGATCAATGACGACGAGAGTAGCGAAGAGATTCAAGCGAATCACAGGCGGAATAATTTCCAATTTGCTTCAAGTTTGCCTAAGAAGAAATTACGTTGTCTTAAAGTTTAATTTCGGTGTGGAAAATGCTTTTTTAAAGCTTAATTACAACGTGTGATTTTTTTTAAAAATAATTAACTTCATAATTGAATCACGAATTTTTATTGTGTTTAAATACCTTTTTTATATGAATTATTAATGAATGATATTGAATATTAATATAAATAAAAAATGAATTTATAAACTTGTGTTAATGATACGACTTTTAAAATGGGTTAAAATCGATTAAATTTTATTTTTATCTTTTATTTATTTTCTCTTAATTTGTTCCCATTTCCTACATAGTTTCGAATAGATTTAGTTTTTTGTTTAAAGCTGAAAAGAATTGGTTCTTTTTATTTTTAGGCGATGGACAGATTTAATAAATTCTGTGTCCGACTTTCCCAAGATTAAAAAATTTCGAATTTTGAATTGAAGAAAAAAATGGTGAGTGGATTAAGTTGGGAGTTCGTCTCATCGTTTGACTTTAATTAGCATTAAAAGAATGCTGGCCTTGTAATTAGCCTTAATCACGTGTTGAGTTGAGACGAGTATTTTCAACTTGATCTGGCGATGGTCCGCTGGGCGAAGTTTCGAAAAACAAAAACTCGTATGGGAATATTCTCAGTTATGTTATTGTTTTTCTTTCTTTTTCGACTTTTCCTTTTTCTTCTTATTATTATTATGAGAAAATTCTCTGGCAAAGTGCATGCAGATAAGAATCTGAAATGCGTGAAAATGACTTTTTGTTTTTCGCGGTCAACTTTTTTACCGAACGTTGACACGAAATTGAGATTAAATTTTAAACGTAAAAAAAAAATAAAATAAAATAAAAACGACGTTTTATTGTCACGCTAGAAACCCTTAAAAATTAAATATAAAATTTATTTTATGTACAAATAAATACATAATATAAATTAATTCGTATTTCCGCATTTATTTAAATTTATAAACGATTTTTTTTTTAAAAAACAAAGAATTTTTTTAAAAATTCTTTGAATTTTTAACAATTCGTCATCGTTATTTTATAGTCTCAAATTTCGCTTTTTACGACACTATAAACTATGTAACCAGTAAAAGTAACAAACGAGTTTTATATTATTAAAAAAAAATGAAATTTAAACAAAAGAAATAAAAATCGAATTAAAGGAAATTAAAAATTAAATCAATTCTCTTAAGAAAATGACACAATTCAGCCTTGAATGGAGCATTTCAAGGTCAAAATAAAAAATAATTTCATAATTGAAATAAAAATATAATAATAAAGTAATAAAAAATGGTGGTAATTTTTTCTCAAGTGACAATTTTTTTATTTGTTTGGAAACGAAAAGTCTTTGACCGAAGCGAATTGTTAAGAGTAAAACAATTGAATTTTTTGGTTTTTCGGGTATGTAAAAATGAGTCTCGGACACCTGTAGAGTGTGGGGAGGTGACGGGGGTATAAACACCTTCGCCCCCCGGTCATCTCGGACAAATCCATGCATGAAAAAAAAAATTGAAAAGCACAAAAAAAAGAAAATGAAGCCGTAAATTCATCATCTTATCGAGTGGACGTGGAGGAGCCACGAGAGCTACTTTCTCACGCAGTACTAATTGGCCCTTATTACGTCATCGGTGATGCATCTCGCATCAAATGTGCACGAAAATAATTCATTGACTTTAATTCCATTTCAGAAATTCAAAATTCAATTCAGTTTAATAGAAAAAATTTCAAAAATTTTCACATAAAAAAACTTCAAAAAAAAATTTTTTATTAAAAAAAAAATTTAAATTAATTTTTTTTAAAGCATAGAAAATATAAAAATTCCATTTCTACAATTTTCACAATTTTTTTTAAATAAAAAAAAATTTCAAATTTAATTTTTTAAAAAAAATTAAAATTAATTTTTTTTTTTTAAATTTCAAATGCGATTTTGTAAATTCTGGTATTGAACAGCTGACGAGTTGCTTTACAATGTTTTCTCCCTTTGATTCTTAGCTCGCAGCGAGTCACTCGTGTCGATTGCGCGGGCGGTGGGTGTGCACTCGGACCCTGGCCTGCCGCCGGTCACGGGCCGGCCGCGGGGAAGGTTGCTAAGGCTCGCGCACGTTTCCCACGCTGGCTGCAGGCTGGACGGCGGACGCCGAGCGAACGTTCCCACGGTCGCATCCACCCTACCTTTGCCTCACGAACCACCCGGACCACTCCACTGGCGCCCGATGACGTAATGGGCGCGCGGCGATGCACGCGAGCACTGCACTCCCAATCCTTCGCATTCCCTCCCCATCATCCACTGGCTACTGGACCCAGCAAATAACAAAAAATACAATCCCAACACGAAAAAAATATCTCAAAACAAAAATATTTATTGCATTAAATGTCACCAATTAATTTCCCCAAATTTCAAAATTATTTTAAAAAATTCAAAATTAAATTTTTTTATAAATTTAATTTAATTTTTTTTTATTTTTACGTTTTATAGCGCAATTACACAGTGGCTGTGGGAGCGGGTCCCGATTCATGTTTAGGCGCTTCGAGTGCACGCTAGAGGGCGTTTTTGCTATTACTCAACCTTGACGATGAGAAAAAGAGCGGAAGTTAATTGTCTTTCTCGAAAAAAATGACAAATCAAAGTTCGGTCTTTATCGATACGATCATCGAACACAACTGTTCGCCACAGCCATAGTGAACCATTCATCATTCCTTAATCATCTACACTCACATCTTTATTACGCTTTTTGTTTTACTCGTTTGACTTTTATCTGGAATAACAGGGTGGTCCCGAGGACGATGGCCGCTAGGGGCCGTTTCGGACGAGTGGTCACGAGATGCTACCTCATTCCACCCACTTTCTACATAACGTAAATATCGACCAGGAAGGATATTTTTACTCAGTCATCGTGATTAAAAGGCGATCCAAAAGCGTCGAAATAGTGTGAATAAACTCTTATTCGATGTATGAGTCACATGCACAGACAGATGTGATTGGCCTTATTAAATACTGTATCTGGTTTACCTTTAACCTCGTACGAGGATGTTTCTCACGATGTGTCCCCAATGATGAAAACATCACCTGCTTACCTCGCAGCGCCCACACACCTGTCGTTTCCTCGAGAAAGCTTCAAGAAAACTTCTAATGGACCCCATTTTCCACCTTTTACTTACGTTTTGTTATTTATTTTCAAATTAAATCCTTCTTTCCATAGCTATGCAACCCCGTAGTTTACTCAATCGTTCAATCGAATGAGTTTATTAATTCGATGTCATTTAGTATAAATTGATTGAAATAACGATATATTTGGTTTATTTGATGTTCATAATTCGGTTTATGGTGTCATGGAATACGGAGAGGAAAGGGGTTAAATGAAATCTCATCTCCGTGGAAAAATGGCAAGTCTTTCAATGGTACATAAAGGGCAGGGTGTTTTGAGAAGGAGCTTCGCAACCTGCGCCTTACAACAACAGGTAAAGGAAAAGGATGTACGAACCAGGAGTTGAGAAGGAGGGGGTTTCTTCTTAAAGGGGCTTTTCCCACGTTCGGCTCTCGTTTCACCAATGGGGTCTAAAACGTGAACTCGTTTTTCAGACTGATTAAAAACGAGCAGAAACGCGATGTTTGCTTCGTTTTTACTTTCTTCGTTGCCAAATTAGGAATTCCCAAAACTTTATACGCATTTCCTCCATTACTTTATTGCCGGACATTACGATGGTTCCTTCTCCGGATACACCTGGCGACAGGTGACTTGGCGACCGCCTCCTCCACTCCCAACCCATCATCACCTGCGGTCGTCTCTCGCTCCAGGAAACTGGTCAATCACTGAAACTCATCCTTGTCCACCCTCGCCTCTTCGAATTTCAATGGGGGGTGGGAGTGAGGGGCATTTGGTGTAACGTCACGTGGTTCAACAAACTCCGTGCGACGGATACGAAGTATCAGTCGTAGCTAAGAAACAGCTGATTTTGACCAACTTAACACTCATTTCCCCTTCGCAACCCCACCCGTTGACGTCACGAACGATCAAGGTCGGTCCGAAACGGGCTTGATCGACCTACACATCCCACCTGTTCGAGAGACCCCGAACGAGCGAGCGATTGGTCCAGGTGCGATTCGAGCGCCTCGAGAGAAGTAAGTAGTAAGTAAGTAAGGGTGCTGATGACCTCATCCTGTTGCTTACTTCACCCCTCCCTCTCCCTTCCTCATTGGGGGCCGGTTTGTTGGGGGGGAGGGTGGGGGGTGCTGGGAAATGTGGAGGGGATTGGCAGAAGCGTGGGAACCGTAAGTCGTTCGTCAGTCGCCTTGCAAGAAACTCGTCCAGGAAACCCCCTCTCCCCTCTCTTTTCCTTACCTCCCTTCCCCCCCACACCTCCCAAAACACTCGAAACTTCTCGAGAAACGAGTAAAAAATTGGAAATTAAATTCTTAAAAATAAACTTAAAATTTTTTTTGTTTACAGTGAAATTATGATATAATCGAGTGTGAAATTCAATGTTAATTAATGTGTAAATCGTGGGGATTTTTCCTTAGTAAGATGATGAATCGTACGAGTGACCCTGATTGTCTCGCAGTACAAGCAACAGCTGATGTCGAAAGGCATTGAGGGTTGGTGGAGGGGATGTTTAAAGATACAACAAAACAAAGTACAATTCCAAGACCCAGAAATGAAAAGTTTTCTGCGACGAGAATATTTTCTTCTCAGCTGGTCAACCTCTGACCCCAGTCCCAGGGTCTGTTCCCGGGGATGCGGACGAGGGAAAACGTCATGCATTATAACAACCAGACCTAACTAAACGATTATTTTTTTTATAATACACAAAGTGAAATCAAAAGCCAGTTACGAATGCAATCGTTAATGATCGATCGTTTAATCGCGCCTGGACGAAGCGGACTAAAACAAATGAATTTTTCTTTAATTTTGTCCTCGTTTTTCGTGGCCTTGGCTTAGGTTATTTTAGTTGCCTTTATTAAGCGTTTTCCACTCATTTTCGATGATTCGGCTGTCGTCTTGCTTAAGTAGCCGTTCTTTCTTTCTTTTTTCAACCAAATTACCACCCCACAGCCTTAAAACTTCTTACTTGGTCCAACAACCCCCTCCTTCTGCTTCCTTCTTCTTTCTTTTCTTCGCCAATGTCTGTACCTGGGGACCCCAGTTTCCCACGAGGTCTCAACTCCCTTCCACCGCAAACCCACCCCGATTTTTCCAACTTGTGTTTACTTCCCGTAGCCTCTGGCACGGTGTTTCTTCACTACTTGACAGGTGCTTACTCGTATCTATTTTTTAAATGCATCTATAAACAACGGATTGATATAATTTCAACTTTCCTTTTTTATCGTAAATTTTAAAATATAATTCACGTTAAAATATAATTTTAAATTAATTTTATTGCAATATTTTAAAAAAAAATTATTTTAGATCGACATTTCAAATGGAATTAAAAATTGGTATTAATTTATTAAGATATAAATAATTTACGATTTAATTCAAAGTGACGTCATTGGACTTCACAATTTATTATAATCCACAATTTAATTCCTTTGAAATAAAAAATAAAAAAATGGATTCGAGGTCATTACATAAACAAACAAATGAAAAATAAAAGAAAAAAAAATACGGAAGAAAGAATAAAGCGTGAAGTAATCGAAGAAGAAGAAGAAGAGAAATAATTAATTCCCACGTAAAAAAATATTTCAAATCGGGTCAAGGTATTGCAATGGTGAGGTTATGGGAAACTTTAAACCTAAAAAAAAAATCAAAAAAATGCAACATGGACCGAAGGGAGTGTTGAATAGAAATTTTCGAAGGTGCGGCCCGACGATACGAACTACGTTGGGTTCGGTGCGAGTGGACTTTAAACACGCAACGTTTAGTGTTGAAAAGTTGTGAATGAAATGGTAAATGCGGAGCGAGTTTTTCCACTATACTTTAGGTGGCAGATGCTTTTGCTCTCGATCTCCATGTGGTTCGGTTGTTCGCTTTTCCCCCTATTTCCGGTAACTTGGTCTTTTCGTTCGAGTCTCACGGGAAGGAAGATTCTTTTCCTCACTTTTTCTCTCCCTTTTCTTTAATAATCTAACACATTTCTCGTTTCCTCTTTTGCGGATACAAAGATGAGACTTTTAAATTTTTTTTTTTAATTACTACTTCCGGTTTTGTTTTGAAGGAAAACTTTTTTTTTTTATTTAAATTTACAAATAAATAAATTAGTGTTGATGCGATGAGTTATTCATTATTCACCTTGGCATTGCCATTTGGGTTGTCAAAATGCCAAATTCGAATCGTCCTTCGAACCCGCCTTTTCTTTGTGGGGTATTGAATAAAGATGATTCTAAGTTCCAACCTGTTCTCACTCGTGAACCAAACCAATCATCTCAGTTGGTGGCAACTCCCTATTTATAACCCACCATTCTCCAAAACTCACGGGGAAAGGTGAATGAAGAAAAGAATCAGTTGCGACATCTGTGGACTGGCAACTGCAACTAAATTTTAAAATTTACACATAATTCAAGTAAATTTTAAAATTTTTTATAGAAATTTAAGTGAAGAACGACTTCGTTTGAGTATTGGAGATAAGTGCAGCAATATAAAAGAAGAAAATGAATGAGTAGTAAAAAAGATGCTCGACTCCGCCTTAGTCTTTTCCCTCTCACGGGGTCGCTCAGCAGGTGTCGCCTTTAAAGAGGCTGAATCGTGTATCGTTGAGTTTCATTGACCGTCGCAGCGGGATCGGTCGGTTCTTAATAGTCAAGGGACAACAACGGTGTGAGACGAGCGACCTGTGCTAAAAATCTCTTAGAATTTGATAAAAGAGCAGCGCCCTCACTCCCACTACAACGTCTCACAACTCGAGCACTCATTCGAAGAGTTCGGTAATAGCGAGGGCAATTAACAACTCCCACTGGGCGCTTTGAGAGTTCAATAGGAAACAATGAAAGGGAGACGAAGAGAAGCAAAATCGGGAGCTATGCAGATCATGACCCGGAAGGAAAGAGAAAAAAGAAGAGGATGATTGACAAGGCGCACTTTATTCATTTCAAAGGTCGCTGACCTCTGCCTCGATAAACCGACCTTGGCACACTTTTAACTCCAAAATTTTTTTTTTAAAATTTAATTAAAAAAAATTTACAAAAAAAATTAATCGATAATTTATACTTAATATGATATAATGTAACCTAATAATAATACTAATAATAAAAGAAAATATAGTTATTATTAGGTTGTTAAGTCCGTGACCCTTGCCTTTCTTCGGTCGCGGCCTCCACGCGACCACCATTTCCCACGACCCAATTTTCGGCACACGCGGCTCTCGCGACATCGAGATACGAAGATGTTAGTGCAGAAGACTCCATAACCTTGTCGTTCACTCTACACTCTTTCTTTCCCACGACCCATTTTTGCACCTGCCTCTGTCCGTCTCTTTCTACGTTCGTGTTGGAATTGGTGCGGCTACAACTCGATCGAAAATCTATACTCGACAAATGTATTTTGAAATATTTTACAATTAAAAAAGTAATAAAAATATAATGGAAATTATACAATGTGTTTGTGTAATGAGACCTTTGTACTTCGAACTAAACAAATTTCTTTTGGTTCGTAAATTCTGTGGTTTTTCCATTGAGTCTTTAGTTACAATTGAAAAAAAAAATGAGGAAATTGAATGGTCGACTACTTCTAGTGGCTACTTACTTGAGCTACCTATAAACATTGTTGACATTAATTGTTTTCTGCCACTCCTCGAAAATAAAAGAAAGAAAACGACTTTTCTTGCGTAGGTGAGAAATTCCTTAGAAACTGACCCGCGCCCAACCAAACCCACAAATAAAAATGACCACAACTCATTCACAATTGGCTCGCACCCATCGACCAAAAAATGGCTTCCGGATATTTCAAAGTTAGAAAAAAAAAATCAAATGTGCAACTGAAATTGCCCCTACTATAAAATGACCACAGCTTCTGGAGCAGCTCGAGGCATGTATCCATTGGGTCGTAAAACTACCTGAAACACTTTTTATTTTCCTTTCTTTTATACCTGGCGAATGCGGGTTCATGGGCCTTGGCTCGGCTACCCTGGGTCGACAATGATGATGGCCATGATAGAAAGCAGCAGTAGTTGTACGTGGTCAACGTAAAACTGACCTTGCCAAACATTGTCGGCGTCCACCAACACATTTTATTGCTCGCAAATGAGTATTGTTGCCAATCCTTGTTTTTGCTTCCAGTTTTGTTTTGCTCACCAATTTGGTCATTGTAATGGCATGTAGGGACCCAGCGGGCACCTCGTTCGCGGGTATCTATGACATTGGGAGGTGGTCTATTGTTATTGCGTGCCATTGAAGAGTGACAATTACAAGTACCTGCTGAGATATTTATCAACAATCAGCGCATTGCTCGCTCAAGGCGGCCATTTGCCGCCTCTTTTATTTCTATTTGATTTTTTACAACTCGGCGCCACCACTCCCTTTGCAAAAATGTCAAATGAAAAGTACTCATCTATTGTCGAAATTGTGTCACTTTTTGTTATTAATGGACCATACTTCTTTGCTCTTTTCTACGCTATATTCATGAGCACGTGCTGTCTTTTTCTTCAATATATTTACAAATGAGTTTTTAGTGGTGTTCAAAGCGGTTCGTCTTTGCATTATGTAAATTTATTATGATTTTTTTTTCTTCAATGAAGCGATGCTCAAGTTCAGCCTGACCTGTTGACCCGTATCTTTCCGTTGAAAAATATGGAAATATTTTGGAATAGTTTTGTATTGCTACTTTTTTTTTTCTTTAATTTTTAATGCTAATTTACTTTTTATTCTTTTTTCTAAATATATAAAAAGGCAGGAAGTGAACATTAAGTGAGAATGTAAAAAGGCCGCACGCCCCAAATGCTTGCTGAAAAGAAGTGAATAAATAAACCACGCATACTTTGAGATTGAGTTTCCTAAGAATGGATTCTTTTTTTTGACATTTTTCCACCTTTTAAAACATGAGAAGGTAATCAAACTCGAGTTTAACACACTCGTTTCCGGCGGACGTATCACTATGACTACATAGTCACTTGGCAACTCGAGATTTTTACATTTTCTTCAGAAAAGAGAGCGTAATAAAAGGCGCAGCTGGCTTAAACTATTTTTACTTTACAAATTTTTTTTTATAGTTATAAAGTCTATTTTCGATTATGAGTATAAAGTTGTAATACGTGATTTAAAAGCATTGGCATGGGTTTGAGCTTTTGAGTTTTTACAAACACTTGATACGCGTGACGGGAATTGATTGATGAGTATTAAAATAATGAATAAAAATGTATTTTTTGAGCCGTTGGAATTGAGCTTTAATGTGTGTTTAAAATTAGTATTCTAAAGTCATACTTTGGAAACAATTAGCACTTTCTAATAGCCAATTCTCAGCGAAATGCTAATTTTTACAAGGTCAATTTTTTTTTTGTTTGAGTGATGTAATTTTGGTGTAAATTAATTTCACATTAAACAAAATTTTTACTCGATCGTCATCGTTGACTTGATTTATATTGAAGCTTCCAGAAATAAAAAATAAAATTGTATGATTTATTCAACGTTTCATACCTTTCTCATTTTCGAAAGTTTTTTTTTTTTTAAACGTTGAAATTATTTCTTCATTGGGAATTGGAAACGATGACATAAATTATAATTTTCAAGTTTAATTCTCATGAAAACTATGTCAAAACCAGTCGCGGAATATAATTCAAATACGATTTTGTCATCTAAAAGTCGGTCAATAGCCTCAACCATATAAAATAAATTAAGAATAACATTGGTAACAACAAAAGCCACGCGACCAGGCGTGGTAGACCCAAAGGCCAAAGAGCGCCATTGCAAACTTCCAGGTCAGCAACGGTTTACTATACGTTGAGTTTGCAACCACATAAATTCATTCCCCTTTTTCCTGTATAGTAAACAAAATAAAAAACGTGAATGATAAATCCAGATATCGACCACGAATTCGTAAAAAAAAAAAAAATTAAAAAAAACCAATAATAAAATTAATGGAAAAATAAATTAAAAATTCATTCACTTAAAAATAAAAAATTTAAATATCGAATCACAGTACAAGAGAAATATCCTTGACAACTAATAGCCAATAAAGCACTAAATAAAAACAAAATATCAATTTTAAGAAAGTTAAAAAAAAGAGAAACAAAATGAAACAAAAAAACGACCACACCCATCCAATAAAGTAAATAAGAAAAAAGGGTTAAATCGTCTTAAGAAAATGCCTGCGGAAACAATTCGTAGGTAAGACTAAACAAAAAAAAGAATAATAATTCGTTCGATCACCACGCAGTTAAGTTAATTAGTATGCATACGGTGTAATGGGCCGCATTCCCTTAACCGCGCTCCACTTGAGAATGTACTCGCGCCTTGATTCTCATGGCCCTGAAAATTCAAACGTCCACCCGGCCCCGGGCCCCTCCAAACGCCTTGCTCGCGCCAAACATCATCATACCACCTGTGAAAACCAACCCTTCGGTAATTAATGAAAACAGGTTACTAAATATTGAAAAATAAAAAAATAAAAAAAAAAATAAAAAAAAAAATGATACAACGTAACAAATTACATTATGCTACTGTTTTCCACGTAGTTTTCAATTTACTTATTCATTCATTTATTAATTTCTTCCTTAAACATCCAATTATATACTTCAGTTTAAAAAATAAAGGAAATATAATGAAAAGAAAATATTTTTCTTTTCAGATAAAAAAAGCGGATTATTTAGAAATGAAAAAATTTCTATTGTTGCTTTTAACCTTTTTTGTATGTGCTGAGTTTCAATTTGGTTCTTTATAATGTATTTAAGTGTAGTTGCTTCCGGGGAGGACACATTACTGTTTCCCCCGCCCACACCTGGACCTTATTAGGACTTACCTCTGAACTTGACCTCATTTTCTTATATAAACCACACGTACGACGTAAATAGCTGTTAAAAGTTTTTTTTAGTTTGATTTGATGAATGAGTGGATTAATAAATTGATGTTTTGCATTTAAAATAGCTGTGGGGTTTGGTAATGGCTTTAATAATCTTCGACACACAATGAGGGTTTATTCGTTCGGTAAGGCACGCGTGGATGGGAATTTCCGGGCATCGCGTCAGCCACGCGGTTTGGGTCATCGGTGTCGTGGGATTTTAATTGCAATTTGACACCTGCGTTGAAAGAGATATCACTACTGTAAAAGACTGAAACTTATTTACTTTCCTTCTATTTCCGGAGAACATAACTATTTTTTTTGTGTAAATTAGATGTACAAAGATTTGATCTGTAAATTTGAGTAATAGACATTAAATTAATAATTATCAATTGTAATTCACTTATTTAATTTGCAATGATTATTTTAAGTGAGGTAATTACTGAAATTTGATAGCGGAAGAATAGTGTGCGGATGTCCTTACCTTGTTCATCACTGCTTGATGATCTGTTGAAAGAATAAAAAAAAAAGTAGGCCAAATGATAATGAAAGTAAAAGATTGAAAAAGAAAATTTGAATGATGCAAGAATAAACGGTTTATTTATTGATAAATTGAAATTGGGGTTTTAGAAATAGATTTTAAAAATATGATAAGTTGATTGTCAGTCCATCTTTTTTCCCATTTAATTTGAAAATAATTTAAGTTTCCCGGAAAATAACTTAAGTTTCCTGTAGATTCAAGTCGATTTCCTATAGGAAATTACCAGTTCATTGATGGAATTGACATTAGTACAACTGATAAAAATCTTATGAATTCAAATCTCTTTTCCAGTTTAACTATAAACTCGTAAAATTGCAGAAATATTTTATTATTAACTGTTATACAGAAATTGCCTTAATCAATTCCTCTCAATTCATTAAAATTCCCATCTACGCTAAGCAACCGAGTTTTGTTTACATGATTCGTGCATATAAAATCCTTTCCTCATTCATTTGCTTTGCAACACGTAATTTAACGTCGATATTAACATATTATCGTCAACAAACTTTAAACAAAGTAACGTTTGCGTGTCTTAGATGAACAATGATAAAACAACACTTTTATTGCGTATTTAATCAAAAACTAAGCAGCACAATCTAATAACAAAAAACTTTTTCAAGGTTACACCCATCGATATTAATATTAAATTTACTTTAACAAAAGCAATCAATGAGGATGTAGTACATGACATCCAACCAAATATTATAGCTTCGAATTCCAGTAACGGGAGTGGTCATTGCTCTAATCCAAGAAAAAAACGTGAATTATTAAATTTCTTTATAAATCCAAACAATAAATAAGAAATTACTTGAAAGATCATTATTTTTCTTTTTATTACATCCACGCACTCAATGCACAAATAAAGCGACAATTTGATTTTTTTTTTCAACGATCAATTTTTAATTGCAAGTTAAATTTTTGTAATTTACAAACCCACAACAAAACATCTGCACTGTACAATTGCATGCTTTCATCATTACAACTTAACAAATCGTATTTTTAGCTTTTAATTAATTTTTAAATTGCGATATGTTTCTAAATTTACATTCACTTTTTAAGTCTCCGGTCCTTGAGTATAAAAACCCATAACAGGGGGATGAGTTGTCGCTGGTGTTGAGTTAGCTGTGTTGGATGGTGGAATAGATGAAGCCGCTGCACTCAAATGACTCTGTGTTAATGGACTGGGAGCAGCGGGGCGATACAATGCGTGACCGGTGGAGTTATTTCTCGCTCCAAGACTATGAGAACCTCGCAAAAGAGCTCGGTGACCCCGACCTAGTGAACCACCGCGAAGTGAAGGTGATCCTCCGGTGCTTTGCAACGAGTATCCATAAGCGGCATAAGCAGCCGACATTCCCGCTTGAGCGCCAGCAATTTCGGCAGCGGCTAAAGTCGAGCCGCGGCCCCTTCCACAGCCTCTTTTCCCTGATCCTTTAGGCCTTCCTCGGCCACGTCCGGTTCCACGACTCGGTTTTCCTGGTTTCTTGGGCGCGACTTGACTGCATAAAGACGCAGCTGTGGATAAATTATTTCATTTAAAAATATTATTTTAAAAATGGACTCTTTAACTAATAATTACTTGTTGATGAGGTATGCACTGGGGTAACAGAAGGGCTCGTATCGTCTACGACCAGAGATCCTTCGTTGCTCGTTTCATCCTGAGGATAAGGAACGCTACCATACGATTTCTACAAATAATTTTTTTAATATAATTTTTAGGTTTGATTTGTTATAAATTTGCTCACTTCGCTAGGATTAGGACTGGCAGAAATAGAATCGACACTCAGAATCGATTCGGCATCGTGCGGTGCCAATAGAGCATTGCTGTTTGCTTGTGTGACAGTTGCTTCGTCTCCTTTACGACGTTTTGTACTCGTAGATTCTTTAGTCTGAATGGGTTAAAACAATTAAAAATTTGATTACAATCGATTCGCATTACAACAGGCGTTTACATAACCGATTCGTGTGGAGTAACATCAGATAAGAAAGTTACATAAACGCATAAAACAAAATTCTTTTATACCTTTTCAGAGTATTTATCTCGTTTCCTTTTTCTGTCTTTATCTTTGTACTGATCTTCTTGTTGTTTCCTTTCAGCTTGTCTTTGCCGAACTATTAATTAACACAATTCAATAGCACAAATTTCAGTTATTGCATAAAAAGCCCTTGAAATCTAATTGAAGTTCATTAAATCTTACATTTCTTTTCCAATTCATCATCGTCCAATAGGAGTGATACAACTTCTTTGGGTTTTAATGTATCGGGTTTAAAATTACCACCACTTATAACCATTCGTTGAATCTAAAATTTTTAAAGATTTTTTAATGTAATTTCGGATTAAACTAAAATTTAAAATTTAATTCTTATACCTCGCTTTTTTCACGAGCTCGTTGCAAAATTCGTTCTTCGATGGTTCCCTTGCAAACTAATCTGTATACTGTGACTTGTTTAGTCTGACCGAGTCTGTGAGCTCGATCCATGGCCTGCTGATCAACCGTAGGATTCCAATCGCTATCATAAAACACCACCTTAACCCAAAACAATAAAAGTATTAATTTTAATTACAATTTAATATAAAAAAAATAAAAAAATATTACGGTATCTGCAGCTGTAAGATTGATGCCGAGTCCTCCAGCACGTGTACTCAACAAAAAAACAAATATATCACTCCTGGAAAAATAAAAATAAATAGGAATGTTAAATGCATTGCATTTACAAGTTAGGTTATACCGAGTTTGAAAATCAGCAACCATATCACGTCTATCCGATATTTTCGACGAACCATCCAATCGCATGTACGTGTGCTTCCGATGCCACATGTATTCCTGAAAGAAACCATAAAGAAATTGTAAAGTGCACTGCAGCTAAAAATAGCACTTAATTATTTTACTTCTAGTAAATCAATCATCCTAGTCATTTGCGAGTAAATAAGAACGCGGTGACCTTGTAATTTGAGGGTTTTCAATAAACCGTCCAAAACTTCCAATTTTCCTGAATCTGTCACGAGTGTTTCTTTATCTGGAAAACAAAAATAATTGCAAATTAATTAAGTTTAATTTCAATTTTAAAAACTTAATTATTACCGGGGATTACGATTTGCGACCATCCGTGCCGAGGATAGGAACCACACAATCCTCCCAATGTAGTAAGTGAAAAGTGTCTCCTCGCTTCGTGTTGATCGAAATTTTCTTCTTTGCCGGACTTTAAAACATTGTAAGAGATCGGATTACCGGCTAAAAGCGTGCGCTTTTGCCACAAAGCTGCGGTTATGTCACTGCAATAACATTCTCTAATACTTGAAGATACCTAAAAATATGATGGAAATATTTACAATTATTAAATTAAATTAATTTAAGCTAATTGGTTAAATGAAATTACCTTAGGGCACAAATATGTTAAAAATGCAGGCATAATGGTAGGTTGACAATGAAATGTAACTGGTGGCCGTTCGATGTGTGGATGAAAAAGAAAATTTGATTCTGTAACTGTTGGAGGAGGAGATTGCAATTTCTGCAATAAATATTTTTCTAATAAAGAAAAATTGTAAAAATTAATTTTAAAAATATCATTACCTTAGGCGACAATTTTAGAGGTGATTTAGGGAGAACTGTAGTTCCTTGAGCAGCGATTATTTGCTTAGGAGATTGTAAGGCACTTTTAGTTGCTGTAGCTAATTTTTTCACTCTTAAATCACGATGACTACTCGTTTCCGCAATGTAATGATGTACGTGAGTCGTGTACGTGTACAAGGAACCAGTGTAACTCGTAAATATTAAGCTACTCAAGATAGGACTAGATTGTACTTGTGGAATGGACAGAGTAAAATTCGGCCACAACATCAATTCTGAATTCTTATTAAAATAACTGCAATCGAATATTATTTTGTATTTTAAAATTTTAAAAATTAAATTCTCTTTAATTACCCGCTAGTTTTAGGAGACCAATGAAATTTATGATTAATAATATTGGCTTCTTTGATTTTCATGAGAATAAATAGCCATCTGGAAAACAAAAATTATTTTAAATGATTTCAAATTAAAACTATTTCTAATTACCTGATGAGCAAATCGGATAAAAATATCTGCATTAATTCCGCAGGAGATAAGTTAATAAATCGTAAAAAAGAGAAGCTACTGCCGCAACTATCATCTAAAACGTAAATATATTAAAAACATTTCTCTCAAAGCCGAGTTATAGTTTGTTATTACCTGTTTGTGAAAATAGAGACCCATGAACATTTTCTGGATTATAAATACAAAATAAATTTTCAAATATTTTTCTTTGACTTAAGTCAGAGACAACAAATAAGGCTGTAAAGAAAAATTTAAGACTTTACTTATTTTAGTCTAAACACTTTTTAAAAAAACTTACCATTTCTAAAAATAAATTTAGGTAAATGAAAAGGTTCCGCAGTACAATAAAAAGCAGATCGAACTTCACGCCTTTCGAATAATTCTGGATGATTGCAAACCTTACGAAACTGCATGACTAGATTCATGAGACTGGATGTTGCACTCTGCGATTGAGATGATGCGTTGGCCGATGAAGAATGAAGTAAATCGTCGATTGAGATCTTCTTTTTCAATCCCTCGTATAGATGTTTTTGTCGCGTCGTCAAATGACAGTATAACAAAATCTCAATCTTAAAACAGCAAAAAATTAATTTTTCTTCCTCTAAAACTAAAAAAAAAATTAATTTAATACTTTATCCGATAATTCGTTTTCAACATCCTTTTTGATTCGTCTCAGCATAAAAGGTTTTAAGATTAAATGTAGTCTTGATAAATGTTCTGTAAACACAAAATAAGTATTAAACAGATTACTTTTATCAGTTTCTAATATTAAAAACACTCACTTTCATCTATAGTTGATTTATTTTCTGCATGACTTTCAATATCCTTAGAAAACCATTCGTTAAATTCTTCGTGCGAATCAAATAGCGTTGGCATAATAAAATGCAATAATGCCCATAACTTAATAAAAACAAATAATATTCAATAAATTAATCAAAATAACAGCGATTTTAATATTACTTCTGCCATGCTATTCTGAATGGGTGTTCCAGTCAACAATAACCTATTTCTACAGCTAAATCCAAGAAGAACTTTCCATCGCGCACTAAAAACAAACAAAATAAATTTAAGTGAAATTCATATTACAAATAATCCAAAACAATTACCTAGTACTACTTTTAATAGCTTGAGCTTCATCTAATATCATATACTGCCATTTAATTCGTTGAAAATATTTTACATCTTGAACTACTAATTGATAACTCGTCACCAAAACGTGAAACGAAGCATCTTCGGTGTGCAAATCTTTCTGGTTCCAAAATTTTCGCAATATTTTTCTATCATTCATATTTCCCCAATATGGAACGACCTTTAAAACAAAAAAATTATTCACTTAAAAAATCGATTTAATTACTTATAAATTCTTTTCAATACCTTAAACTTTGATACAAATCTTGAGAACTCTTGTTGCCAATTGTGAAGCGTAGATGCGGGTGCTATTACGAGAAAAGGACCCCAAATACCCTGCGACTGAACGCAAAAAGATAATTTAGTTAAATTAGAATAGTTAAATATAAATTATAATTTACTTCTGCTATGTGAGCAAGAAATGCGATGCTTTGAACCGTTTTTCCAAGCCCCATTTCATCAGCTAAAATGCCATTTAAACCTTGATCATACAGATTTGCAAGCCAATTCATTCCCTTGAGTTGATAAGTTTTTAAAACGCCATCAAACATCTTGGGTTGTGGCCTGTCTTGATCAGTACTCACACTAGGATCAGTCAGTCTAAAATCCTCAACTGAAAATCAAAACCAAAATTAATATCCAAACAAACAAAAAGAAGAAAATCATTTTTACTTTTTATAGAATGAGCAATTTCAGTGTCAAAGGATTTAGTCTGTTAAATTTGAAAAAAAATTAAAATTAAAATTCGTTATTTAATAAAATCGATTCAGAATTTTACTTTGAATTGATGTGCACTGTATGCATTCTGCACATTCTTGAGCGCTTGATTTTTCATCACGTCGGCATCTAAAATAAATTAATAAAAACAAAAATAAATAATTTAACTTTAAGAAAATGAATAACTAAACGACCATAATCATCTTCGATGTCCAACATGAGGCGCCCTCCGGCCGAAATCCCAGGCAAATCCTCATCGAGTTGACTCAAGATTTTATCTTTAAAATTTTCAGCCGAAATTCCCATTTTACGACTCATAAAATGCGCGTATAATTCAGTCTGTGTAATGAGAAAATTTAACTTGCGTTGTTGACGTTTTGCCTGTAATAATTTATCAATTTATTCATTAATTCGTTGCCATATTCAAAATTCAGTCAAATAATTTACCTCTCGTAATTCTATATCCATCTTGAGCTGTTCTTGCGCTTCTTTCTCCGCTTTTTTCCTGTGTTCCTTTTCTACTTTTTCGTACCGTTTCCAATATACTAGCATTTCTCTCGTTAAACGTTTAGCCCTGCTCGGAGTTTCTTTTAACAATTTCTGCGAATGAATTGCCGTTTTGCGAACTTCTTTCTGACACGCTTGAGCTAACTTTTTACAATTTGTTAATGTCTCTTTATGGGCTGAAACTTTCTGTTTTTGAGCCTAAATAATTCAATTTTAAACTTTAAAACATTAATAAACTTCATTATAACATTTTAATAATTACTTTTGATATTTCTTTCTTGCATAGAGCAATCCACAATTTCCTTCGCTTGTTTGCTAACGTCACTTCGTTAACTACAGCTGATTTTCTTTTGGGTTTTGGAATAAAAAGATCGCCGAGACTTTCATCCAATTGTGCAGTATCAGGCGAATCCTAAATAAAAAAAAATGATTATAATAAATAAAAACTATAAAAATAAAATAATCATTACATCATCGTTCAATTCGTGTTTAATTCGTTTTTCCTTCATTTTAATTTTCTTCATTTTACCTAAATAGAAAATTGTATCAAATATTTACATTGTTTTAAAACTTTTGCTTTAGTAATTCATACCTTTGATTTTTTTCTCACTCTTTTTCTCTTTCACTTTCTTCTTATTACCAATCACCGATTTCTGATGTTCATAAAATCTGTCTTGATTCGAGAGCATCCCTACACTATAATATTGATATTGCTGCAACTGAAATAACATAAAAATTTTTGAATTATTAAATCAATTCAAAAAAAAATCTAAAAATTACTTCTCTATCAGCATGAAAATTACTCCTATACGTTTTGATTAATTTATGCATTTTCAACATTTCCTGCAGATTTTCATCACTGATCGGCTCACTTTCATCAATCTCCGAGTCCGAACTATCACTCAGCAGCATATTCTACAACAATTCACCAAAAAAAAATTTAATATCAATTTCCTTTATTTATCAAATTTATCAAATTCACATAATTTAATTTTACCTTCAGCCATCGTCTTGTTTTTTTCACTTTTGAAAAATTATATAACATTGATTTATCGCTTCTCCTTTCTAAAAAAAAAAAACCCATAAAATAACAATTAATAATCTTATTTTTCTCAACAATTTAATCAATATTAACCTTGCTTCGTCGTGTAAAGTCCATTTACACATTTGACATCTTTCATCCCTTCTCTAAAATTTGGTGGTTTAACAGCTTCATCGTCGGATGAATCCGATTCACTTTAAATAATAAGAATTCGAGTTTATTCAATCCATTTGTGTCTACCAAGTTTGTTTTCACCTGGTCGTGTTATTAAATAAATTGCCAACATAATTCAGAAAAGGATCCAAACGAACTGCGTGTTCCAATCGCTGTAAATGTAATGGCTTTGCTAATGCTTCAGCGCCAGTTTCTAAATTTGTTTCAGAAGATGTTGCCATTTCTATTATATAAAAAAAAAGAAATTGAAGCTTATGAATTAGGCTAATAAAGTATCATTTTGCGAGATTTTTTTGCAATTAAACAAATGGTTTAATTTTTTTTGGCGGGTTAAAATGAATAAAATACCTTCAGATCATAGCAAAACAAATTTCCCTCGTATATTAGGCTTATTTGGAATGTTTTTTAGTAGGCCTAGACGAAATTCCTATTACGATAGATCAGACTAATCTAAATGAATAGTATAGCAGTTATTATATTTATGCCCGTTAATGGTCACAAACGATATGTTGTCAGAATACGTACTCTCATACAGAATTACTGGTTAACTTGATTGCAACCATTGTAATATCAAATCGACGTACAACGCCGTAACACAAAATGGCGAATCACTGAAACTGTCTGCCAATGGCTGAAGTTCCCCGATAAAAACCATCCCATGTTTTAACTCAGATTCGCAACGAGGGCCGACCGCCATTGAATTTTCTACTCTCAAACCAGGCTTTAAACAATTGAGAAATAATAGAGAAATTTATCGCAAGTTTTGATAAGAAAATTTAAAAATAATTTTATTTCAATAAATGCAATTGTATTTAGTTAAAAAATCTTGCGTAAAAAAATAATAAAAATTTTTTATAAAAAAGTCTTTAAACAAGAAATTTAAAATATTTTTAGGAAAATAAAATTGTTAAAAAAGTTTAAAAAATCTTTATTTCATTACAACAATTAATTTAATTTTTTGTGAATCGAATGAAAAAATTATTTTAGTTTACATAGTTATAAAAACCTGAAAAAA
>JAQFZU010000437.1:0-26671 GCA_034696185.1 Henia vesuviana | reverse complement strand
TTTAATGGATTTAAGTAAAAAACCCAAGAAGATAAATTCATTGCCTGTTAAAATGGTCCACAGTGTGGGTAAGATTCCGTCAAATGATATAACTTACTGATAAAAACCATATAAATGATGATATAAAACGAACCCTGATTTCTGAAATCTTTAATGATTTTTAAATTTAATATCTGATAATTTTATTTTATAAAATTAAAAATGTTTTAATTCACTTCAATTTTTTTTAAAAAATTTATATTTTAATTTTCAGGGGGAAGTTTAATGAATTTAGCGAGTAAAAACAAGAAACTGCCTCATCTCCCATTTAAGACTTTAGCTAATTATGGTAATTTCAATTTTCACGATTTATTATGATTTATTAAATTTAAAATTATTTTTAAAGGACATAAATTAAGTGAAAAATTTCCAAAACGTAAATCTTCCAAACATAAAGACGATTTCAAAGATACGGATTCGGTGCCGAGTTCTCAAGACCAAGGAAGCACATTTGATAGCGACGAAGAGCAATATGTAAGAGCTCTTAAATGGTTTTATATAATTTTTTGTTCGTTTTTGCATTTTTTTTTTTAGTTATTGAAATAATTTTTTAATTAATTTTGTAATTAATTAAGGTGTGCAGTCACATTTTTTACTAATTGTGGTGGTTGGCGGATTCTCACAGCATTTTTTTATTGGGATCGAGGATTAATTTATTTCATTAGTCTCTTTTAGTCGTTGACATAATTTGTTTGTTATGTAGGCATTTGGGTTAGATCCATTACCAGACGAGATACCAACAGATTACGAAGACGATATCATTAGAACAATACAAAAAAATACAAACGATGTTGCAGAAGATGATTACTGCATTAAAAAAGTTTCAGATTTAAATTTTCAAAATTTATTTAAAATATTTTCTATAAGATTTTTGTATTTTGTAAAAATATAGGAATCGCCTTTTGCGGTTATGGAACCGAAAGTTCCAACTGAAAGCATCTCAAGTAGCGTTTCGGAAGAAGCGAAAACGGTCGTGAAAGCTTCACAAGGTAATTTTAAAATTGTTAACGGATATGAATTATAGTTAGTTTTGAGCGCTTGGATTGAAAAACATTTGAAAACTGCATGCCAAACTGCACTTTTTTCGCACTTTTTGCATGGATTTGTTAGTTAGAATAAAGTTTTAAATAACAAAAACGAAATCAGGTATTGTTTGATATAGAAAGAGAACGGCGACGTTCCATTCCAATGCTTCCGCAGTTGGTGGAGTCTCCTTTGGAGAATGAAGAAAGTGCCAAACCAAAATGGAATAAAAGATTACGCAAGATGAGAATAAGTCGAAGCAGTGAGTGGCTTCAAAAAGCAGTTTTAGTTACTAATAAAGCTCGAATTTTGTGTTTAGTCTTGTGTTTATGAATTTCGAATTATTTAAAAAAAAACAAGTAACTAAATCGAAATTTAATTTTATTTAGATCCACGAAGACATACAATTCAAGGACTGGATTTAATTGACAACTTAAACGATTTATCAGTCGAATCGAAAAATGAGTCACAAGTTACAACAATAATTACATCTGCAACACCACCTGCGAGACCGACTCCACCTCCGCGATCCACTTCCAATAATAGTGCAATAAAAGTGATTGAATTGACAAAATCTCGACAAATTTCATCCCCTGATCATGGGGATTTAAAAAGTCCACTTAAAAAGAAAGGAATCGATGGAAAATTGCGAACCGAATCGTCGAAACTTCTCTCGAATATGTCTAAAGAGAAACTGGCCATGTTCGAAAAAATGAGCAAAGAAGTACTAAAATTTAAATAAAACAAAAATACGAAATTTTAATTTTTTTAATTTTTTTTTGTTATGAATTAAGGATTTAGTTGAATTAATCGTTTGCCAGCAAACGTCAATCGATCGTCATTTAAAACAAATCAGAGATCTCGAAGATTACATCGACGATTTATTAGTTCGAGTAATGGAAACAACACCTCGTTTGTTGCAGAATCCTTTTAAAATACCGCCTTCCATCAGGTAACTTAACCCTAAAATCTTCCCTTAATAAATTATTTTTAATTTAGCAATATTCTCACTTTTATTCGTATTTATAATTTATAATGCAATTAAGCTCGCTAAAGCTTTTTTTTAAATACGTTTGATGGCAATAATTAACTTGTGCAATATAATTTAAAATTTAGTGTTTTTTTTGTAATATTTTTTGTTAAAAACAGGAAATTTATCTCCTCTGCTTAGGAATGATTTCTTCCTTGATGATCCTGCTAAGCCCAAGATAGTGCGCCAATGTAATTATTTGTGAGCTCGTGCTTTCTTTCCGCGCTCTTATTTTTAATTTTTATTAATTTTTTTTTTAATTGATTGACGCATTGTTTAGTGCATGGCAACTCACCATTTACTGGTCACATTAATGTATAAATTTTTAAAAGGATTTTTTTTTTTTTTTTTTTTTTTTTGCTGGCTTAATTAAGTCATGGCTGTGTACAAATTTGTGGATGATATAAAAAAAACATGGAAAATTCTTTATATTTTGAGAATATTTACATTATATCTTTTATTTTGATACGTAATACAAATACGATATTGTAATGTAAAATTTGTTCTAAGGTTATTGTATTATGAAATTTGTAAGTTTAATATAATGAATTTGGAAGGGAAAAAAATCGTTGTAAATATTTGCGCATAAAAATTGGACACTTTGAGATTATATTTTTTTATTTAACATTAATGGAAAAGAAAATAATATGGGTTTATAGATACAATTTCATCTCATGAATTTATACTCATAAAAATTATAAATTTTGTAGTTCATTAAGATAAGACAAGTTTATTTTAGTTTTATGTAGTTTGCGATTTCTTTATCAATTTGTTTTTTTTTTTTTTTTTTTTGGCCGATGATAAATACATTTTGGCATTTTTATTCGATTTTAATAAAATATTTTATTGCTAAATAAAATTGGTGATGGAATGTTTCAACTGAATGTTTTTATTTATTCGTTTTTACCTATAAAATTCACATAAGGGAAATGGGAGTCGATCTTTTCCTCAAACATTTGACCTTGATGCCGGGTGTTATTTATTATTAAAAATAATTTTTTTATTGACGTTGAAATAATTTTTAAAAAGCCAATGTAACCATTTCGCGTTTAATTGCAAGTATAAAAAATGATACACAGCAATTTTTTTTTTCACTTTACAATGACATTTATTTTCGACATTTTAAAAAATGAATCGAGTTGGTTTTTTTTAACCGCATCCAGTTGTTAATCATATCCATTTCCATAATCCGTGAGATTCGCTTTTGAAATCGGCTGCAAAAAAAAAATTATTGATATTAAATTTGTCCTTGGCCAGGTTTAAATTGATGTCGTATCGCCATATGGCAACGACTCGTATCAATACCTCGTTTTACTTTTTGTGAAGTTATTTTGTTGACAATTTTCTAGCTTTTGGCAAGTTTAGTCTCCTTTTTTTTCGTTTCGGTATTTTGTAGTTTAGTTACTAATTTTCTTACATGCCCACTTGGATCGTGATGATTAGTATGTTCGCAAACTTCTTTCTTACTTCTTTGTTTTCCGCTTCGACCTGAATACATATATTTGTCGTGTTCGAAGTTGTAGCGATCGTATTCGTCCAGATGCGATTCGGACATGTTTGGTTTGATGTTTGTAGTTACTAAATGATTTCCAAAAGTTTGCTAATGGGAAACTGTTTTGTTTCGGTGGTTTTGCAGCTTATGTTTGTCCTTTAAACGATCAGTCGACTCTTTAATATATCTGCTGGCTAAATGACCTCACTTGCCACGCATTTGATTGGAAGATGGAATACGTTCGTGCGTACCATTGGTTGTTTTCTAATAATACGATGTGTAAACACACAACTCGTGATGTTGCAAAAAATTAAACAAGCTGTGTTTATGTTTTACAATATGTGAAAGATAAGTTAAAATTCTCAAAATAATAATAATGATAATAATAAACTAGTTTTATCATGTTTGAAACATGTTTATTAGATTGTATCTGAATTGGGTTTGGAAAGTTTTTGTAAATTAAAGTTTGAAACAAAGCTTTAAAAGTCAATTTTAAAAACATCTGTTTTATTTGCAGCTTTCGTTGATTACTTTTATTTCTTAAAACACAACAAATTTACTTTTAGTTAGGTTATTATATTTGAAATTGCTTTAAAAATTGCTAATGGTCAAAGATGAAATATGATTGCATTCAAGAAAATGACCTTGGATCACTTTTAAGGCTATAATTGTAATGGTTTTAGGTCACAGCTTCATTTCTTATCAATAAAGAAAAAGAAGTAACGAGACACATTTGCCTATATTTTCAACAGTACCACAACATTTTATTAAAAAAATAATTCACAGAATTTGTAATGCGATATCTTTACAGTTGACACAAAATGATAAGTTTGTTTTAATGATTAATTTTTAGTAATTAAATTATAAATCAAAATCTTTTTTTCTTTAAATCTTCTCTCACTTTCCACAACATTAATTCCATGCACGCAACTGCATCTTCTTGACTGTCATGACCATCCACTAAATAAAAATTAAATTTACAAACACTAATTACAATCATTAACTCTGAAATACTCACAATTATTTTGGATTATTTTGTTTAAATAATCACCCATCAAATTCCTTAATGCCCTTTTGTAAGGCGGGCCTAATCTATGAGGAAACACGACCGATGTATCGACTACAGTGTCGTGTATAAACTGCAAAATTCAAATTTAATTAAATATTGATAACAAATTAGTTATATAAGAATATTACTTACTTTTAAAGCCAAAAAATCACTTTCCAAGCTGTGTCCGATTAATATTGTTTTCTTACTGAATTTATTCAACAAAACTGCTTGAACATCGCGTAATGTTGTGGTCACACCTTCCATATCACTTTCAGTTATACCACTGAATCTAAAATTAAATCAAAATTTAAATTACGCAAATTTTATACCAATTAAATACTCACTTTGTATTGTAATCGATAATAGCATTATCGGGTTTGACTAATGTTTCGTAAACAGGTTTCAATTGCCAATCTACGACAGTTACCCGAGTTAATTCCAAACCATGCACTGTATAACTCTAAATGTACCAAAGAAAAAAACAATAAATTACCAATTATATGTTGGTAAAAATCCTCACCATTTCACAATCAAGAGCGAACACTTCGGTAGAATCAACGGAAGATTTTTGCATTGTCGTAACAAAACCCCTTAAATTATCGTATTGGACATTTTCCGATACATGTAATTGACTAACGCAACATCCTTCGGATTCTAAATCGCCCTGACAACAACTGTATCTATTGTCAATAGAACCAGCGACTACAAATTAAAATATCTCTTTAATCGATTGTAAATAATAATTAAAAAAATATATTTACTTCTTCGTTTATGTGCCCTTCCCCAATGATAAACGCATTCGTCTCTATTTAAATAAACTCCTTTAGAAGACACTTTGTATCTCGCACCGCATCTACTACAGACCCTATCAACAGCTGGGAAAAGAAAATTTAAAATATTCGTTTAATTTAATTTATATAATTTTACTTACGATCGTGAGATTTCTTTTTAGGATCCTGTTTAATAATCACGGCTTTACCAGGTTCAGTCGGATGCGGTCGCGGGTATCCATTTTCATCGAATTGTTCTTTAGCTAAAAGATACGGTTGCAGTGCTTCATATAAAACCTGAGCACTAATCTCTTCGGTTAACGACGATCGCCGCCTTTCGATACTGTAGCTCACATTTGCCGCTCTTTTACCACCGAGAACGAATTCGTGAGATATTGAATTTTGTTGATTTTTCTTCGCGACCGGCACTGCCTTAGTCGACATCGAAGTGGCAATCACAGTTGGGTTTTGTGGGGGTGACTGGGGCAGAACACCATTCACTTCATTTCTTATCCTATGAATAGTATTAACAGCTACGTTCAAATACACAGATCTATTAGAACTCCTTGAGTATGCATTGCTTTCTTCGGCTAAACCCTAATAATTAAAAAATAAAATTTATAACGTAAAACAATCAAAATTCAGAAATTTGAATTAGAAATCATAACTAGAGTAATAATTACCCTTGTATAAGCATCTTTTTCATCTGGATATAACTTAAGTGTCTCATCGATGATCATATTTAAATAACGTTGTCGTACATTTGTTGGTACTTTACTACCATATTCTTGCGTTATCATTGGTCTTGGCGAGAGCTAGAAATATTTATCATAAATTTATAGAGAAATAATAATAAAATAATCAAATATTTTCTACCTGAGTTGGTATATGAGCGACTCTGCTACCACCTTTGACAGTAGATTGTGCCACTGTTGTATTCACGGCTGAGTGATGAACGTTTTGTTTATTTTTGGGAACTGAGGATACGGGGTTAATGAGGGCAGAAACATTTGGTACGTGAGCGATTCGTTTCTTGCCAAGTGCGGATGAAACTGTAGATAAAAATGCACTGCTGCTACTCGTCTAAAAATTAAAATTTTATTAAAAATTTAAAATAATAAATAAAAATTCACCGAAGGAATTGAATTTGGATGATGATCTTCACGTTCGTGTTTTAATTTGGCATATCTGTTAAGCATGACCTGAGATGGAGAGGCTTTAGAAAGAGCGGCAGGTTGATGACTTCTTTTAATAGTCTGAATATAAAATTTAAATAATTATAACAAATTTTAAAAAATATCCGAAAAAAGAAATAATTACTGTTCGATTTTGCAAACATCCATCGTGAGCAACACGTTTCTTCTGATTAACATTAGTCGAATCATCCTCTGGTAACTCACGTTTAATGGCCTGGAAAATAAATTATTGTTAATCAATTGACAAAATAACATTAAATTGAATAATATATCGATTCATTTAAATGAATTTTTTTTTAATAGTCATCACTAAATCCTCATAACAAATAATAAAAATACAAATTAAAAAGAACATTCACTTTAAACTGGCCGTTTACTACTGGTTGAGTCGGTACAAATTCTTCGAATATTCTTCGGCATTCGGCTTCTGTATCGTGTTCGTCTAAATCTGAATCGCTGAGCATCATAAAAGCACTACTAACAATGTCTATCGGAGGTTCATCTTCCTCCGACTCTTCTGTCGATTCAAAATCACTCAACATTTTCTCAGTTTTTTCTTTCTTCAACACTTGCTGTATATTAACAGCGATTGACTTTTCTTTTTCTATCTTTGGAAGTTCAATTTTTAATTTTTTATTTTCACTTTTTGTTTTCTCGTTCAACACTGACTTCTTTTTGCTACTCGTTTCAGTCTTAGCATTTAATTTCAATTTTTTTTGTTCGATTTCAGGCGATTTTTTCGATTTTTGTTTCTTGCTCTCGCTTTTTACAGGACTTGTTTTACTTTTGCCTAATTCCTTTTTCTTTTTAACCGATTCCTTTTCTTTTTTCACACTCGAAAGTGACTTGTCTTTACTTTTGTTTGAAGTTTTTTTCTTTTCACAGCTTTTCGATTTACTTTCTGATTTTTTATCCGCACTTTTCTTGCTTTTAACATCTTTAATTGAGAAACTTTTCTTCGAAATCGCTTTTTCACAAATACTACTTTCAGTTAATATTTGATTGACGATATCGAATTTATCGTTTCCCTCTTTTCCTTTGACTTTAACTGGACTGCTTTCGGTCGATGTTGGGATCACTGAATCTTTATCCGACAGTTCGAGATCACTCAATGACATTTGCCCATCTTCTTCGTCTATTTTTAATTTCTGACCAGATTGTTTCTCCACTTTCATCTTCTCCAAAACACTTCTCTTCGACGGCACATACGGAATCTTATTCGCTTGTGCAGCAACTGGTAACACAACTTTGTTAGGAAGACCGGCCGAATAATTCGTTAACGGATCGTATTCCAAATCGTCAGTGGGTTCTGCCAATGCTTTGGCATATTTATTTTCTTGTTGCATTTTTTTCAATTGGGCGATCGGTGTTGGTTTGTATTCCAAAACAGTTTTTGATGACTTTGATTGCGGTTTTGCTTTCGTACTCGTTTCAGCCTTTCCAAAAACAAAAAAAAATGATGTTTATTTCGTTTTATACAATCCAAAATATTTATTTCCAAAATTACTTCGTCATTTTCCGTATCAATAACTCCAGATTCAACCTCTTTTTCCATCCTCTTGACCGCTTCGTTGACAATTCGCAACAAATCAGTTGGATTTTCCTCTTCATTAACCGAAAAGCAAGACTCTGTATCTAATATTTAAGAAATAAACATGAGATATGATCCAATAAATAATTTTTATTTCAACTTTCATCGTTTTTTTTGTCTAACCTTTTTTTCTAACATGTTTAAAATGACAATGGGGTCTCTCACAAAGACCATTTTCAAAAAATGGGCATGGAATACTTTTAAAATAGCCGGAAGTAGCTAACATTTTGGAAGAGTAGTTCAAACTTATTAAACGTTTACGTCGTTGCTCATCTGACTCGAAGACGTGACAATTTAGCGCACTCCTTCTTGAGTACAGATTCTTCTATAATTAATAGACAAGACAACAAAAACATATTCAATTCAGCGATCAAGTCAATACTGATGCGCCTCGTACGCTCTCTACCGAATTGCTAATGAATGAAACAATTAAAAAAAAAATACTTATTCAAATTTAAAATATAGATTTTAGAAAAGTTGCTTTCATTTATAGTTTGTCTAAGTTTTTTCTTTATTATATTCCTAAGATCTAATTTATGAAAATATTATAAAAAAAATTTGTTCACGTGACCCGTAGTTGGTGACGCTCGCTATCGTCAACACTGAATTGGAACATGGCGCCGTGCGCTTTCCTTTTTCTAAAAAACAGATTTGTTCTTTAAGTCCCACTATCAATAGTCGTTGAATTGGAGGTGAGATGATCGTAATCGATTGGTGATATAAAAAATTTAGTTTGTTAAATTCCTCGAATTCTTCCAAGATATAAAGTTGTTACTTCAATTTGATCAGTATCTACTTAATAGACATACAAGATCTTTGGTTTCAATTTATGTTTTTTATGTGCAGGTACTTATTGAAATGGCCGAAAACTCAGTGGAAGTAATCGAGAATGATCTGCGAAGAATTTTAGGCGTTGGACAACGAACGGAAGAATTAAAACCAGTGGAGGGATCCCGCAAGAATCAAGCAAAGAGCAATAAAGATAATCAAGGGGCGTCACATGAACCAAACATCCATCAAACCCCACCAAAAATAAATTTGAAAAAATTTCAAGATACAAAATCAGCGGGTAAAAGTGAATCGGGATGGAATGCATTTCATCACGAAGAAGATGATTCGGATAAAGCGAAAAAGAAAAAGAAACGGAATAAGAAAATCGGAAATCAAACGATGGAATCGGAATCACCAAAGATAATTAAAGAAAATAGAAGTAAGAGGAAAAAAACGAAATGGGAAATTGTCAATTTGAAGACACCTAATGAAACACCAAATCAGCCGAAAGTACTTTTACACGAACATCCACCTTCTTCGCCTAAAAAATTAACAGCACCAACCGAAGGTGGTCTTGTTATTTTGATTTGTTATTGTAAAATCCAATGATTTTTTTTTGTTGAAAATTGACAAAGTTTATCAAAATTTAATTATCTCATTATTCGATTAGTATTTTTAAAATGCTTAAAAAAGATTTTTTTTTTTTTTTTTTTAAGATTATAATTAATTTTATTTTAATATTTGTAGGTTTTTATCATAATTCCAAACCAATATCATTTTCACAACACAGTGGCCCATCTTTAACTTTCCAACAAATGCGACCACCGCCTGATGTTTTGGAGTTTTTGGAAAAAAATTTTATTCATCCTTTAAAAAAAGTATTTTAATTTGATTTTTTATTTTTTTTTTTTATATTTTATTATATTTTTTAACTTTTTACAGCGTTTTAACAAGTTTCCCAGAGCTCTATTTTATTGTCGCTTATGCGATTATCATTGTGATACAGTTACAGTTTGCGAACGGCACATTAAAGATTTAAGGCATCAGAAAAATAGAGAAGTAATAAACATTTAAATTAGAGTGATTTTGGTATTTATTTTTTTTTAATTTTTAGACAAGGGAACTCGAAGCAACATTACTCAGTTTACCAGATCCAACCGAACCACATGCAAAAGTCGTGAGTGATGTCGTATTGAATATTTCTCAAGAATATGGTTTATCCGACAGCGATATTGAAATAAGAGAAGGATTAATGCAGGAATTGAAAGATTTCGCTCTCGAGGATTTAAAAGGTCCGTGTTTACTTTGAAATTTTTATTTTTAGACATTTGAATTTTTAATTAATTTTGTTTATTTAATTAGATTGTCAATTACGCCTTTACGGCTCGTCTTTGAGTCGATTTGGATTGAAGTCTAGCGACGTTAACATTGATTTAGTTGTTAAAGACAGTGTAAAAGCTGCTGATGTTTTAATTATTGTATTTGAAAAAGTGAAGACGTGGCGTGAGTTTTTATTTTTATTCTCTAAATTTTCATTTGAAACGATTAAAAATATTTTTGAACATTTTAGCTTTTGCCGAAAACGTTCAAAGTGACTTTACAGCAAAAATTCCTTCGATCATATTTAAAGAAACTAAAACAGGACTTAATTGTATTATAAATCTAAATAACGTGGCAGGATACTGCACTGCGAGTCTTTTGGCCGAGTACATTAGTCTTGATTCAAGAATTCGTGTTTTGGGTATTGCATTCAGATACTGGGCTAAAGTCAGTTTTTTTTATTATTGTTTTGTTTCATTACTTAATAAAATTATTATTACAGATTTGCTTGATCGATAAACAAATGGATGGAACCCTTCCATCGCATTCGTTTGCTCTGATGGTTATTTACTATCTACAACAGTGTCAACCACCCGTTATTCCTGTGTTACACGAAGTACTTTTTAATTTTATTTATTAATATATTTATTAACGAACTTTTGAATTTTTTTTTTTTAGTTTGCTCGTAACGAAAAAGAAATTTACTTACCGGTAACTGAATTAGTGAGTTCGATATTTGTTTTTTTCAAAATTGGAATATAAATTTTTTATTATTTATTAAATTGTAGAAAGAAAAATGGACTTGCAACAATACAAAATCCATAGGTGAATTGTGGCTAGGATTGCTTAAGTTTTATGCCAGTACTTTTGAGACAAATGACAATGTTGTCTGCATTCAACAATCGAAATTAATGAAACGAAGTGAAAGAGGTTGGAGTAGTAAACGACTGGCTATAGAAGGTACATTTTTTATATCACTTATTTTTATACTTTAAGTTAATTTTTTTTTAAATTCTAGATCCATTCGTAAGTAAACGAAACTTGGCACGATCGATAAGTAGTCATTTGGTCGCGGAATTCATCTTCGATCGATTTAAAATGACTTACAAATACTTTGGCACACCGCAATTATCTAACGGACCATTATTCGATAAGTTATTACTCGTTGATATATTGCATAAAGACGAGAAAAAAGCGAAAAGTTCGTCATTACTTCTGGATGCGTTGGAAAACATCGCCAATAAAAACAATGACGGTTCAGATGGTATAATCAAATATAAAAAAAGTTTCGTTCCCGATCCATCGATGATCGTTACAATTTCATCGAAACAAGGGAAGAATAAAGATTCAAAAAACGGGAAAAACTTAACCCCTAAAGAATTAAAAGACGACGAAGAAAAATTAGATTCTAATGAAGAATTGAACTGCAACAGGGACGATGCTGAAAGCGATCATTCAGTCAGCACACGCGGGGACGAAGATTCGGAACACGAATTATGCATTATGAATTCGCTAATGGAAGCTTTGGATGATGATTTTGAAGGTGGTAGGGAAGAGAACGACGATCTTAATCCCCTCTCAGATACCGATGGTGAAAAAATAAGACGAAGAAATATTTCGGAGGTCAGCGAAAATATTGATAGCGAAATCGATAGCGAAGATGAAGGCGATGAAGAGACTGAAGATAAAATCATAGAAAAAGAAATGGAAAATTCTCCAATTGAAATTTGCAATGGGCCTCAACCAAAAACTGATATTGTCAAGAGAAAAATACCGCCTGAAATTGAAGAGAAATTGAATAATTTAACTATTGCTGATTTAATATTTAAATTTGACGCAGTGATTTTCACTAATGGAAAAGTAAGATATTTTATTTAAATATTTTTAGTGTTTATTTTTTAATAAATTAATTTTTTTTTATTATTTAAGAAGCCGCCAGTTTATTGTTCATTGTGCCAACGTGAAGGACATTTGAAACACGATTGTCCGGAAGAAAAGTTACCACCTTTGATTGACTTACCCGCCATTGACCCTGAATACACGGCGATTGTAAATGGCATTTGTCATAGAATATTCGGTAAATGGGGATAAAATTTGAATTCAAAGTTCAAAGGTAAATTAAAATATTATTTTTTAGAGGACAATAATCCAAACCAATCGGTAGTAAACAACCGCAATATGATTTTATCGGATCTTGAAACATTCATTAAAAGAATTTATCCTAGTAAATATATTTTTAAACATTAATTACTAAATCAATTCTGATTTATAATAATTTTTTTTTAAGCTGCAAAGTTAGAATTATTTGGCTCTTCGTGCAATGGATTTGGATTTGCTAAAAGTGATTTAGATATTTGTTTGACGTTTGAAAATAAAAATCCTGAAGTACGTAATGCAATAGTGAAATTAAACCTTCAAAACTAATTATTATTTTTTTTTTAAAACAAAGGATATAAAATTTATTCCAATAATCGAAAATTTAGCAGAGAAATTGAAGAAATTAAAACTACTGACAAACGTTATCGCTATTACAACAGCTAAAGTTCCAATTGTGAAATTCATTCATCGACCATCGGGACTCGAGGGTGATATTAGTTTGTATAATACATTAGTAAGTTAAACAAAAATTATAAGAAGATTAAATAAATTATAATATTTTGTTTAATTTAGGCACAGCACAACACCAGAATGCTCAATATGTACTCTGAAATTGATATACGCGTAAAGATTTTAGGTTATGTGATGAAAGTATTTGCAAAAGTAACTTTTAAAATGTGTTTCGTTATTTATTTTTATTTAATTTTAAAATTGTCAATTTTTAATTTAATAGTTATGTAGTATTGGAGATGCATCACGAGGCAGTTTATCATCTTACGCCTACATATTGATGGTGATTTATTATCTACAGCAAACAAAACCACCCGTAATTCCCGTTTTGCAAGAAGTATTAAAACTTAAATTAAAAAATTCGTTAATTCTAAAATTCGATTTTTTTTTAAGCTTTATGATAAAAACGATAAACAACCAGAGAGAAAAGTCGATGGATGGAATGCGTGGTTTTATGACCATATGGAATCATTGGTAATAAATAAATTTGTAAAATTAAAAATTTATAATAAAAAAAAAATTGGATTTAGGGTGAAGTTTGGCCCCATATTGGAGAAAATAAGGCAACAGTTGCAGAATTGTGGTTGGGATTACTTCGGTTTTATACGGAAACTTTTAGATTTCAAGAATTAGTCATTTCCATTCGTCAATTTAAACAATTAACCCGATTTGAGAAATTGTGGAATTCAAAATGCATTGCTATTGAAGGTAATATTAAAATGTTTTTCCATTCATAAAATCTAATATTTACAATTATTTCAGATCCATTCGATTTAAATCATAATCTTGGCGCTGGTGTTTCCAGCAAAAGTAAATATGAAATTTAAAAAGAATTATCGTAGCATTTAACATTAATTTCACTTTTCAGTGAACATTTATATCATGAAAGCTTTTATTCGAACTCGAGCACTATTTGGAATCCCCCGTGAGAATTATGAACATAATCCAAATGTAATTTTTTCAAGATGCAATTATCAGAGTAAAAATCAAACACATAATTTTATAGGGATTATCTTATATTCTTTTCAATACCAACAACATGGCTGACGGTTGCCCACCAAACGATAGAGGTTGCCGATCGTGCGGTAAAATTGGCCACGTGGTAAAACACTGCCCACGAAAACACGTTAAAAACCGCGATAAAAGAAGCCACGAAATGGAAACCAATCGAGAAAGAGAACATTTAAACGATAGACGAAACCACAGAGGTTTTAAGCACATACGTAACAAACATTTAAATTACTAAAATTAATTTTTTTGTTATTATTTAGATGCTTTCGGCCGACCGCCCATGAACCTTCGTCCCGGAGGTCAAAAAGACGTTCAAAACGTTCACATGGGTTTAATTCGTCCGATGATGGCTCCAATACCCCTGCAATTGCACAACCATAATCTAAGACCAATGATGCCGGTCGTTGGAATGATGAACAACCCGCGTCAATCAGCGCCATCTAATGTTGGTCACAAAGATTTCAATCAAGCCTACGATAACAGACAAGCATTGCAACATCTCGAAAAGATTTCGCACAAAATATGCGATCCTAATAACGTTAGGAAAGGACCGATGTTGCCGACGACTTCGAATCAGCCTTTATCTAGACCCGCAATTCATCCTGGGATATCCGGACATCCAAATCAGAACGATTTTGCATCGAAAAAATCGAGCGGGAAACTCGTCGCGTTACCGAGAGATAAATCTCATCATCACCATCAACAGCAAATGCGACGGGATCACGAGATGAATCAGTGTCAACGATCGGTCAGTTGTGCATCGCAGCATCAATTACAACAACAACAATCATTTAACGAGTTACCGATTGCTAAAAGTAAAAGTTCAGATTCGGCCACGATGTTGGGCAGCGGCATGAAGAATTCGGTGGGTGAAAATATGGAAATGGCTCACGCTCTCACGAGATCGCCATCGATGACTCCTTCGTCGGGGCGGGGTTTGATCGGGTACCCGTTGCATCTGATTCGGCCAGGCGTAACCGCGCCGCCCGGTTTTACGAATTTGAACGTTAATTTTCGAATGCCCCACGAAGCGCAATTGATACGTGGACCATTGACTACCCAAGATGCACAACATATGCATCCTGGGATAGCTTCGATGCAACAATCTGCTTTTCAACCGAATTTAATCATGGCTTCGGCCCCGCAACCTCAACTTGGGAATTATTTTGCGAACGAAAATACAAAACTTCATCAGAACTCACAGGCGGCTCCATTTTGTCAATATCCACCACCTGTCAACTATCCTATGAATATAGTTCCGATCGTCAATTGCCCACCACAACCATCGACATCAGCCGTTAACAGAATTGCAAATCAGCAGCAAAGTAATAGTGCTTTTTCTTCTCCTACTTCTTCTTCTTCTCAGCCAAACAATGCTACGTCATCGCCGTCAATGGTTTCGCGGAATTGTCAAGATGATATGAGAAATTGCCAGGATGATGTAATGAAAGGTCAAATTTGTTTTTTGGGTAATATTTGATTTTGATTTTTTTTTTTAATTTTGATTTTATTAATTTTTTTTTTCTGAAGGCGAACGATTGCCAATGAGTATGACAAAAGAACGGGAAAAGCCTAACGCGAACGTTGAAAAGAAATCGTCTTTAAATTTTATAACTAAACAAGATTATAAAAATGAATAATTTTTTTGCTTTGGTTTTATTCTTTGTGTTTTGTTTTGATTTTTAATTTTTAATTTTTTTTTAATGAAAACGAGGTTGTGATAATTCAGCCAAATGATGATTTTTATTTTATTTTTTAAGGTTTAATTGGTTTTTTTTAAAAAAAATTAACAGTTTTATAATTTTCAACTGAAATGAAATTTTATGTTTTATAATTGAATTCATAATGGACGAATACTGAACTTTTAAAATATTGTGCCTAACATTGTGGTAAATTGTGCAAATGATTTTTTTTTTTTTAAATTGAATTTGATTAATTTTGTTTTGATTTTTTTTTTCATTCATTTTTTTGTTTCTTGTCTTGTTTTAAATTTCAGTAATTATTTAAATTTAAGAAGACGTAAAATAGCTACAATTTAAAAACTGTAGCAAATTTTAATCTCACTTTTAGGGCCTCATCTCGGTATTAAAATTAGAATAATTTTTACGAAATATTTTCTTTTCTCACTTTTGTGAAATCTTTTTTTAATCACATCATATTATACTTGTTGAATTTACCGTCATTTTTTTTGTTTTATCTAATTAAATTTAAAAGTATCGAAATTTTTATTTACTTTTATTTACCTCGAAGATTAAGATAAACACAAGAAATAAATATTAAATTTTAAAGTAACAAACTAAATAATGAAGAATTCCATTAACTAATACATTTGACACCAGACGGCGAATGTGTTGCAATAGAAAAAGAACCGCGTGAATTTATCTTATTTCATCCCCTGGCATACAGTTTGTGCTGAAACACGTGTGGGACTTAAAAGATGCAATCTCCAGAAATGATAGATCAACGTACAAATGAAGTTAGTTTAATACATTACTAAATCTGTCCTTTATAAAAATTGACTTTTGCAGATATTTTACGGACGATGTCGTCGCGCTTTACTGTGTTTATGGTTTTGCCAACCAATTATAGTAATAACCTTAATAATATTGTTAAATATAAATCCACTTAATCCTCTTAATTGGTTAGGTAATTATAAATAATAAAACGTATATTAAAAGTATAATTATTTAAATTTTATTTTTTATTTTTAGGGTCCTGTTACCGATTAGTTTCGATCGATGTGCTGTTAGTTATTTTCATTTTGTCTTGTTTTTTAATTTTCTTTTCTATTATTCACATTTGCAATCTTGCTGGTAAGTAATGTGATATACTAATTTTTGATTTTTATATATTTAATTTTTTTAAATTTTTTGTAGTTCGTCAAAATCCAACATCAACACATTGGGCTCGTTATTGGAATATCTTAAAACCACAGAATTTTATTCAAATAATTCTTCTTTCTATTGTGTTTACTCTGAGCGTTAAATTTCATTTAAGTTTAGTAGAAAACTTCGACAGTTTTTTATTTTCTGAACGTGAGAAGTAAGTATAAAAACGAGCTGATTTTTTTTAAAATAATTAATTTGTTTTTTTTTTCTACAGTTTGCCATGTTTGAACGAACACTATTTATTTTCTATTTTAATTGCTTTTTTCATCGGTTTATGGCACGGAATAACGTACTTCGATAAGAACAAATACCTCATAGTATTTCCAGTGATTCAGGTATTTTTCATTTAAATTCCAAGAATCAAACAGCAAATTCATTTTTCTTCTTTTATTTTTAGCAAACCAAAGTTGCTCGAATTAACGAAGCCGTTTTTCGAATATTTCGTAGCAGTTTCACTGATACTTTTCATAAAATTAAATGGCTTAGTTTACTATATGTTTTTATACGTAAGTAATATTGACTAGCATCAACTTACAAAGTAACTTTGATTGACTCTTTAGTCGGCAAACCAACCAAAGAATTTTTCCTCGACGTATCCGAACTAAATTTATATTGCGAACCGTTAGAATTAACTACATATTCGGGCATTCTAAACCCAAGTCTCATGTGGATTACTTGGGTCGCAATTTCAATGACACTCTTCAACTGCCAACTTTTATATTTAATATTTAACGTCTTCTTAACTGAGGTTTTTTTTTTAAATTAAAGTTACCATAATTACACTGATTTTAATAATAATTTTTACTTTTTCAGAGATACATTTTTCCATTGATACGTTTCCCAGATACTCCTAACACAATGTTATTACAAGAAGCAATGACTATAGATTACATCCCACTTATAAGTTACTTAGCCGCTTTAGATTTCCAATTATTATCGCAGGAGAAAACTTCAATGAGAAATAAACAACTTTATTCCATAAGTGCTCCAGGTAATACTAAAGTCACTTTTAAATCTCTTTTAAATTAAATAATTTTATTTTAGGTGGTCATCCTTACAATTGGAGATCGATTTCGAACCATTGTTTATATTTATTAGCCAATTTTTCCAACCGCCTTTCGTGGAGCGAAGAAAAAATTACAAAACCAATTCCGAAAATAGGTATAATTAAAAAAAAACATTAAAAATAATTTATTTAACAACAGTATCAAATAGTGGCGAATTTTTCGTACAATCCTTTGATAAGTCGTATAAAACAAATAAGAGAATGGATCGATAGGAAATGGAAGGATCTAAGGGAAAAATCTAAAGTCTCAGCTACACTCAATTTCTTTTTATCCGATATGCCCGATAGAATTCCTAGAAACGTTTTTGCTGATAGTCAACCATACATTTGGTTAATCGAAGGTAATTTATTTTATTCTCAATACAATATTGACGATAATTTTTTTTTTTTTTAATTTCATTTAAGCGTTATCATTTTCACTGATAACGGCCGTTAAAGAGAATAAATATGGAGTTGTTCAAGAAGAATTTGCTGCAATAATTTCAGCTTTAATTGATTTAGAACAAGTTAGATTGAATAAAAGAAATTTTATTTCATATTTTAATATTTTTCTACTTATTAGGCTTTAGTAAAATGCATCAGATCAATCCCAGCATCCAAATGCTACAATCCACAAACACAACGTGATTTTAAACTTCGAAAATGCTTCGAACTCGTTCTTAAAATGTCAGTAAATCGTTTAGCTTGGGAATTTCAGAATCAAATAGAGTAAATATTTCGACAAATTAAATTAAATGAAAAATTTAATAAAATATTTTATAAACAGATACATTCAATTGAATCCCGATCACAAACGATATTTAAAATCCAGAGCCGAATACATGTAATTATAAATCCAAATCTTCATATGAACTATAAAAAAAAACAAAAATCCAAAGTTTACATATGGTTGGGAAAAATCCAATTGGAATTTACGGATTTACCACCAGACGGCATTAAATGGTGTTGAGCATGGCAACTGCTTCGGCGTCCTGGAGACGAAGAGGGTATCCTTCCGCTAAGAAAAGAATTCCAATTGAAACCGAATTATTTATTGATAAATATTATTAAGTAATAAAAGTTGGTTTGATCAAATGCAACTTACATTCATTACACATTATTAATAACCAATTTAAAGCCTTGAATACGAGTGAAAACGTCGTAACCACGTTGCGAGGCGGAAGAGCGTTGAGTTTTTTTTGTCAGTGAATCGGTGTGGCAACTGTTGCCTTAGGA
The DNA here is from genome assembly GCA_034696185.1 of Henia vesuviana. Classification (NCBI taxonomy): domain Eukaryota; kingdom Metazoa; phylum Arthropoda; class Chilopoda; order Geophilomorpha; family Dignathodontidae; genus Henia; species Henia vesuviana. The sequence goes on along the minus strand of JAQFZU010000437.1, from coordinate 7,601 downwards.
ATCCGACGCCATAGACACGGTAGCTGTGACGACTGCGTAACCCCATCAACAGGACAGAAGGTGAAAATGCGAGTGCTTGCACTTTGATTTTCTAGTGCATTGCCATTTTATATTTTCTTTTTATTACTCGATTTAACGGTTGAGTCGAGTGTGGGCAATGGTCGAGTGTATCAAAAGCAGAATGTAGCTGCAAAACAAAATGGCGTTGTTGTGATTAGGCTTAAATAGGTAGCTTTTTTTCCTATGTATATAATATATATATATTTTTTTACTAGTTGAATTATTACTTTAGTAAATATCGAATTGTATTCAATTGGCTGTATTTTTATAACATTTTTATATTTAGTTTCATACCGTTTGCTTTTGATCACGTGATTTTGGACCGGTTTTCGAAAAAATGAAATTTGTTGCATTTGTTTTGTCGTTACCGATTGAAAAGTCGTTTTATTGGATTTTTCAGTTACGTGGAAATATATTTTCGGTATTGTTTTTTTAAATTTGGGGGAAATTTGGGCTCGGGTGAATGTTTTTATGGTGAATTGATGTTTTTTGAGCTGTTTGTAAGAGTGTTACTAAGTTTAAGTTTGCTCATTGATTTTCACTGATAGTTACCTGGTAACTAAAGCATCCGTGATAATGAAAAATAATAATTCAGTACCTTGAATTTTAAGAATATATTAAATTAATATCATTTGTTATTTCTTAAAAAAAAAACTTAAAATGAATTTATTAACTAAAATTTTATTCATTAATTTTATTGATCAAAAGTTAATCAAAATTGATAAAAAATAGTTTTTAAATTTATAGGTCAATGGGGTGTTGTTTATTTACTTTTCATTGAAGCAATATTTAAAGCAATAAAATGTCAACTCAATAGGCTTAATCAATTTAACTATTTTTAAAACCATTAAAAACCATTGAGAAAATTATTTATTAAGTTTTATTTACATTTAAAAAAAAATAAAAATAAAAATAGTAAAATTTTATATTATATACATTAAAATTCGTGACAAAGTAAAATTAGTTAGACTAAACAAAAAAAAAGTGTATTTGAATGTTTGGCTTAATTTGTTCTTTTACTGTATTTGTTAGTGTTGCCTGGTCACTATGGCAACGCAGTCCTTCATGCCAGAGATGCAGGCCATCACTCCTGGCAATATCCCGACACCGCCGAACCCTCAGCAAACGTCGGTGGTGTCAACTACAGTGAGCCAGTCGAGTCAGCAGCAACAAGTCCCACAGACTCAGGTGAGTGAATATTTACACTCTTTCCACCATATGCCACATTTGCTATTTAAAATTGTTGATACAGTTGTTAAGACAACGAATTAAATCAATAACGTATTTAGTTGCTTATACAAAAAAAAAACATCATTTACCCACTTTTTGGAAATGGTCATTAGGGAAAATAACATTCATAAATGTTTTTTGTTTTATTTTTTTTTTTGATAAATTTTGTGTATTCGAAAAATTGTAATGAGAATTTATGGTTTGTATTGGTACGAGGTATTGTGCGTGTCAAACTGAACCGCCTTTCGTTTAATTAAAGATTTACTGCTTTAGTTATTATAAATAATTATTTTGTTTGTTAAATAGTTTTAACAATTGATTTTTTTTTAAGTTGAGACTATTTAAAAGTTTGCTGTATTATCTTAATCTTAAAATGTCAAAGTTTAAATTGATAATTTTTTAAATGTTTGAATATTTAATTAATTTTGTTAAATTTTTGCAGGCACAACAGCAACAACGCAACCAACCGACCCAGAATTCTGGCGGCTCAAATGGCAGCTCGACCCAAACTCAGCAGCCACAAAGCCAACAGCCTGCATCACAAGCTGCTTCAAACAATTCGCAGACCTCCCAGCAATCAAATGTACAAGGAACACAGTCCGCGCAACAGTTTATCACAGTTGCAGGTACAGAAATTGGAAATTAAATCAAAACAAATTTGATTAAATTTTCTAATAAAAATTGCAGTGTCCGAGGACGAGACCACAGGCCAAGATACGGTCACTCTACAGAACGCTTCTCAAGCCGTCCACTCAACTTACGTCCAGTATGTCGATGGGAATGCTGACCCGAACATATATGCAGCCACTAATGGACAAATGTAATTTTTTCTTTGGGAGGGAAAACGGGATCTTCAATTGATTCCAGTCCGTTAAGAATTATTATTTATTTTTATTTTATTAACTTTGTTTTATTTTTTTTGCTCTTTATGTGGCGACATATTTTGATTTTATTTTAAAGTTTGTAGAATTATCTCAATCTTTTTTTTCAAATTTTATTTTTTTATTTTTCTGAGATTTTATTTTATTTTTTTGAATTTTTCAGGGCTGCTTATCCAGTGTACTGCGTGAGCGGCGAAACGAGTACGATGTACACACCAGCGACAGCTTATTATAATACGGGAAACAGCACGGCAGTGACGTATTCGCAGGTATTAGCTAGTTAAGGTTGAAATTTATTTTTATTTATTTTAAAAAAAGCTTTTTTAGTTAACACTTTTCTAGCTTAACAATTAATGAGGATTTAACTAATTAAAAATATAAAAGGAAAAATTGTTAAATCTTCATTAAAGCAGTTTTATTTCGCATTTACTAATACTAATGAATTGCCCCTCTCTCAGAGTGCCTCAGTCGCAAACGAAGTCCACAAAATGGACGACTCTTTATACCAAGTAAGTTGTAAAATAACTAAAAAATTCTTTTACTAAAAAAATCAATAACTTTTTGCACGGTGGCTTTTTTCGCTTTATATTTTGCTAAATACTAACCAAATCCTTCTAACTGGTGATAACGTTGCATTAGGTTAGCTCAGGGCTTTCGCATTCTTCTGTTGGTCTCCAAGGACAATTACTAACACATCAAGGTGGTGGCACTTATCTAATACAGGGGTCCGGTACGATGGATGGAGACGCGCACACATTGACTCATACGAGTAGAGCGTCTCCACAGACGGTAAGCAGCTCATCGTATCGATTTGGGACTTGATTTTATTTATTTTTTAACGTTTAAAAATTTTTTTTCTTGCTTCGAAATGCACGTTAAACGGTTTAAAATGTATTTTTTAGTATTTAAACTAATTATGGTTTGATTGTAGGAAGGTGTGACGTACCTCGTTCAAGGTTCGTCGGTTGATGGCGATGGGCACCATCTGACACATGCAACTCGTGTATCGCCGCAGACGGTATGCGATGATTCGAATGAATGTTAGGACGGTTTTTAATAGATTTGTGGGTTGATGTTGTAGGTGCAATGGTTATTGGAGAATTACGAGACGGCGGAAGGTGTGAGTTTACCCCGTAGTACGCTATATAATCATTACCTACGACATTGCGCGGAACATAAAATAGATCCGGTGAATGCTGCTTCATTTGGCAAGTTGATACGTTCTGTGTTTCTTGGTTTGAGAACGAGGAGGTTAGGAACGCGGTAAGTTCTTGTTGAAAGTTAAAATTAGAATATTGTTTAAATAATTATCAAAATGGATTTGCAGTGGGAATTCAAAGTACCACTATTATGGGATCAGAGTTAAACCAAATTCCTCTTTAAATCAAATGACGGACGATGTGGGAACGATGGCCTTAAGACAGCAACCAATGAATCAAAGCAAAAGGTTTTTTTTTTATAAAAAATTTTTTTTTTTTAAATTTTATAATTATTTTTATTATTATTTTATAGGTTTAAAGCTTCGCAAAAGTCTGAAGTACACGAAACTGGGGCCAACGCTAGTACGCAGTCTCAAACATCATCTTCATCCTCAGATTCTACATCTCCACAACAACAAGTTAGAATTTTCAACTAATTTAAATGATTTTTATTTATTATATATTATTTATTTCAGCATCATCAACAATTTCTTGGAGATGCTTCATCAGCCATACCCAGCATGGGCATTATCGAACTAAGTTCGAACGATTTGCCCGATGGTGTAACCATCGACGATGTACATATCTTCAGTCAACTGTACAAAGAACATTGCGAAGCAATTTTGGAATCGATTCTAAATTTGCAGTTTTCAATGGTAGAAATTCTATGGCATCAATTTTGGAGAATTCAGCCTCCCGATCAGGAATCGCCGTGAGTTTTAATATAATTAGTTATTTCAGTTAATCGTGAGTTGACAAATTTACAGGGATCTTGATTTAGAGAAGAGGTTGTCCAAAACTAAATTGTACCTGTTATGTTCGACGAATCCTGTGCAGCAATTTGTGAGGAAAAGCGATTATCATTTCTACCAAAACCTCGTGGAAATTCTTATCCCCGATGTGCTGCGGCCAATTCCCAGTGCGTTTTCATCGCTTAACACCGTATTAAGTTCATTAACTATTGATTACGTGTTTTTAGGTTCATTGACTCAAGCGATAAGGAACTTTGCCAAGAGTCTTGAAGGATGGTTAACATCGTCGATGAATAGCACACCTGACGAAATGGTGAAGATTAAGGTCGGTTTTGATTAGATTAACCTACAAATTTAATGCGATTTGACAATTTGTTGATTTAAATTTTCTTAGATAAGTGCAGTGAGTGCATTTGCTCAGACGTTGAGGCGCTACACATCATTAAATCATTTAGCACAAGCAGCACGAGCTGTGTTACAAAATACGCTTCAAATTAATCAGATGTTGGCCGATTTAAATCGAGTTGATTTTCACAATGTCCAGGTTCGATTTTTAAAAAACTATTTAATTTTGATAAAATTGTGTGATTTTAATTGGTATTATAGGAACAAGCATCTTGGGTCTGTCAGTGCGACGATGGCATTGTACAAAAATTGGAACAAGATTTTAAGCTGACACTTCAGCAGCAAAATTCGTTGGAGCAGTGGGCAGCGTGGTTGGAAGGTGTGGTGTGCCAAGTGCTCAAAGTGCACGAGGGTAAACCTGATTTTGCCAAAGCTGCCCGCCAATTCCTTCTCAAGTGGTCCTTTTACAGGTATAAAAATGGAAATAATATTTAAAAATAAAATTTTTTAATTTTTTTAAAAATTTTTTAGTTCGATGGTGATTCGGGACTTAACTTTAAGGAGTGCGGCAAGCTTTGGCTCGTTTCATTTGATTCGATTGCTCTACGACGAATACATGTTTTACCTGATCGAACACCGAGTGGCACACGCGACAGGTGAAACACCCATAGCTGTCATGGGTGATGTAAGTGTGAGTTTTCATTAATTTTGATACTATTTCTCTTCTATATGTAACTCAAGTCGAAAGAATGTAACTGGAATTTGTTTCTGAATTAGTTCATCGGTCTCGGTCACAAAGTGTGGAGAGAAAACACGTCGAGCAAAGCGGCCAATTCGTCGTCCACTGCCAATGGCAACCACACCCAAAATCACACGGGCATAGCCAATGCCCATGCAACAGCAAATTCTATTCAGAAAATAGTTCTGCTCAACTCGGCCAGCGCCAGTGGTCAAAGTTTTGGTTCCTCCGGTAGCGGGGGATCGACGAGTCACGGACATAAACGGCTGAAAACAAACTGACGTATGTCAGATGTCTTTTAGTGGTCGTGATTATCGAAAGATACAAAAAATAAGTTTACATTATGCTAAATGAATTTCCTAGTCAGTTTGAGAGTTATTTTTTAAGTCAAGGATTTAATTTTTTTTTCGAGTTTTGAATAATCGATTTAATTCTAATTCGAATTAAAATTTAAGACAAAAATAATTGGAATTTTTTAAAAATTATTTTGATGCCAAAGTTTAACCAAAACTGTTTGCTGGTAACCAAAGAGTTGGACGAACTGCCAATTTTAAATAGCCGCATCATTTGAAGAAAATTAGCTAATTATTATAATTATTATTATTATTACTATATTATCATCATTCTATAAATAGTGAATTTTGTACGATGCCAAATCAGCATTGCCATATTCTACGCCTTAAAATGAAAATCCAACTTTATACATGATTATGTAATAGGTGAATTGTAATGACAAAATGCTCAAAAATCTTTTCAATAATTCCATCCAAAGTATAAAATTTGCGTTAAAAAATAATAGGGAAAATATTTGAGTAAAGTCAGTATTAGTTTTGTGGAGAAGTAATTATATTGGTTTTTACAAAATAATTGGAAATTATTAAATATAAAAAAATTTTTTTTTTGACAAAATATGCTCGAAAAGAGATTTGAAATTGAGCACGACAAAAAATTTTAACTTTCCTATTTTCTAAGATGTGAAAAAATATTTTTTATTACAGAAATTTAGATTCAATCCTTCCACTTAAAAAAAAATTTTAATTAAAAAGAATTTTTGGGAGAAAATTTCTCAAATTTGCACAAGTTTGAAATACACTGAATAAATTCAGCTCATTTTATCATTAAAAAAATGCGAAATGAAAAATTAAGGAAAAAAAATAACAAAAAGGTCTTTAATATATGATAATATATATATTTGGAATGTTTGATATTTTATTAAGTGTCCATATTGTATTTGTCAAGTTGGAAACAAATAATTCTCGTAATTTAAGGCACTTTATTTAAAAAAAAATTTTTTTATTTTAAATATTTTTAATATTACTTAATATATTCCTTTTTCTGTTTTCTTTCAAGTGTGTTGAAATCACAAATTTTATAATTGAATTTTTTTTTTATTTGACAAATTCAAAAAATTGGTTATTTTTTAAGGAAAAAAAAGCTACAAATTGATGAAACTATTTTTTATTCTTCCTAAAAAAAAGAAAAAAGAATCATCTTTGCCTGCAAAGTGCCTACGAACTTGATTTAAGAAAAATATAGAAGTTTAAAAAATGGAAAAAAGTAAAAAAAAAAAAATAAAAAAAAATTTACAAAATTTATAAAATCCACTATAACTTAAAATATCATTTCCCGCTGTGCTCACAACTAGTCAAAATGTGTGCCATTTTATTTAATTTTTTCATTTTTTAAAAATTTTATTTTTTCGTTTCAAATTTAAATTTTTTTTTGTTGTTGGTAGTGATTTCTCAGGTGTGTTTTAACAATTAATTGCAGTACCTCAGTGTTTTCGTGATTATTTGGAGTGATTTTTGTATATTTGATGTAAATAATACTTTGATGAATTATCACAAATTAATTGCAAAGAAAAAAAAAACCATTTTGAAAACCCTCCTTTTCCCCTCCCAATTCATTATGTAGTCATGATTATGTTGTTGGTTAGTATTTGTAACCAAAGAGTTTTGAACGAATTGCGTCAGATTAAACCACGCTTTGGTTTTCGTGTTTGACAAATATATTTACTAGTCTTGTTTTTTCAATGCTAAAAAAAACCAAACAAAAAATAAAAATAATTATTTTAACTTGATAACAATATAACATTTCATCGAGAAAAAAATTTCACGTAAACACCGCCAAAAAGCTCGATGTGTTTCTGTAAAATATGATGTAAATGAAGGTTAATTTTGCTAACTTCGACACACATTTCCTTATTCCCACTCGCAACGTATTCCCTCACGTACTGCCACATGTCGGATAGAATGACGTAGACTTCGTACGGGCTTAAATGAGGAAAAAGTTCGTTGCATTGACTGAAAGTCCCCGGTAAAAGTCCACCCGCATTCATCAAATCGATCACGTTATTGACGAACTCCAACTGCTGAGGGCAATCGGCCACTTTCGT
>JAQFZU010000436.1:0-26671 GCA_034696185.1 Henia vesuviana | reverse complement strand
GCACCAGCTTTGGCCGATGAGCCACTTTTAAAACAATTTAAATCGCAAATTGTTGTTTTCATTGAGAAATGAAAAACGAAACAAAATTAAATGACAATTTTCTTTTTATTAAATTAGTGTTTGTAAAATAGTTTAAGTTATGCATGTTGGATTGAGCAATAAATGATATATGAAGAATGTATACTTTTTTGTACTATATATGCATTAATCTATAGGAACACATCGACTTTGAATGAAACCAAAAAAAAAATAAAATTCTATTTTTTTTTTAATTTATGTAATTGAAACGACTAATTTATTCTAATCGAGTATGTAATATTTACTATGTTTTAACGCTATTACACATTACTCGCAGGATCGTGGGGAATTGTTCAACCTCAATTTTAACTAATGGATTTCAAATCATGGCTAATTTGGTCTGAATTTGATTAAAACGATACTTAAAAATGCGAAAGAATTCAAATCGTTTCATGCACAAGGTTCTTTGATTTCTCTGTCCGGCATAAGAGGTGAATAAGCCCATGCCATACGTATGTTTCGAGCATAGCGGGAGGTAGAAAAGAGCGAAGAATGAGATGGTCGCAGAATAAATACGTGAACAAATAACATGAGGAGAATAGCCGCTAGGCAAAATAAAACGGCACAAACTGCCAATCTCATGGCTGGTGGAAGTTGAATACAAAGAAAAGGTCCAGGTCGCACACAACCAGTTGCAGGGCATCCCGTACAGAAAATTGATCTCTGAAAATGAATTTAAAAAAAAATTTTAAAAATTTAAAATTTGGTAAATCAATCGTTTTACTTCGTCAGTATCTACAAGATTTTGATTTGGAACTTGATTTTCTTTCAGTTTCAAATTAGGATTCTTATCTGTCGATGGGTTTGATTCAATTGTTGATGATGAATAAGGAATGGGGTCTTCCATTGAAATTTCTAAAATAATAAAAATAAAAAAATAAAAAAATTCAAATTAATTATTTAATTTTAAAAATATGTGAAATTAAAATAAAAAATTTAAAATTAAAAAAAAAATTGTTTTATTTTCGAGGTAATTCAATTATTACTTACCATTCTCTTCGGAGTTAATTAAATAGGAATGTTCGGGTTTGAGTAATTGAAAAGTGCGAGTTTTTTCTCTGCCGTCGTCCGTTAGGAAAAGCCGAACTTCGGGGATTGTTACAGGCGCCACATCACGACTGTCAATTGACGAAACGAGTATTTGCAATCTCAAAACATCATTACCCTTGACTCTCGATTCCAATACAACGATTTTAGCCTCAGTCGACACAACTGTGCTCGAAAGAACTTTTCCTTCTGGAGAACATAATTCTATTTAATTGAAAAATATCAAATGTCAATTTATTTATTTTCAATTCAATTTTTTTTTTTAAATTACGTAATGGAACCAAAATATTTATATTTATTGGTTCGTCGGGTTCGATTTCTTGTCGTGCAACAATAACCGTACCGTTGTTGACGCTGACGGGAATGGCTAACTAAAACAAAAAAATAAAATATAATTTAAAACAAAAAAAATAAAAATAAAATTTGATTAAAATTTCTAATTTAATTACTTGCGTAGTGTGATTATCTAATTGATTCTCTTGGTCCTCGCTAATCAACACAAGCGGCACAAAAACAGTGTTTGAATCGGATGAAAAAACCTAAATTGCAGAAATAATAACAAATCGAATGTAAATATAATACCGAGAGAATTAATTTTCTTTTTCTAATTTAATTCATTCTGCTCAGGGATGCTGCGACGAGCAATCATCACCACGAAAGAACCAAACGAGATTTCGTAACAAGCAGAAATGTTAAATTGTAAATTAATTTCTACAAACCCAAATGAAATTAATGACAAGAAAAAATGCTGTCAGGAATCTCGATAATTCCAAAGGCAAAACCATAGTTGAATAAAAATAGAGAAATCAATAAATTGCTCGGATATGTATGTGCTGATGCATACAGTATGGCTTAAAGGGGGAGATGATATAAAGAAACTATTATTGATCCACTCGTTTTAGATTTAATGTTTTCATAGTTTTCGTTAACTTTTTAAATAATTTCCAATCATATTTTTCTTCAGACTTCGGCAATAGACATTAGAAAATAAATTGCGCGAATTGTTGAAATAATTATTTTTATTACAATTCGAAAGGTTAAAATAAAGAAATTTCAGAACTACGTCACATTTCTTCGCATTTTAAAACGAATCGTTCAAATATGACGTCACATTTAATTCCTCGGATCAAGTTTTTTTTTGTAAGTAACTTTTTTCATCAGCAGATGTCGCCATTTTGGAAAAGGATTTTACTTTCTGCTTTCAAGTGAGCGGCCAAGTTTTTTGTTGTATTTTACTTTATTGTTACGTAAGGTATGAACAAGGTAATCGGCTTTCAGTTTTGGATGTAAATCAATGTTAAAATGTATAAAGCAATACGAATTTGAAGCTTAATTATTTCCATTCAAACTGAAAACAGACTTTGATGTTTTCCATGCTTGGTTAATTTTTTTTTCTTTTCAACAGTCTACCAAATCATGCCGTCGTCTTCGCAATCAGAAAATACTTTTTCACCTTCTTCGAGCATTTTAAACCACTTAAGTCGATTTACTTTCCACAAGTCGCCGAAAAAGAAAGTTCAAGGCAACAAGAAAAAAGAAGTGAAAGAGGAAAAAGCGGAACGAAAATCACCAGTATCGGACAGTAGTACGAAATTGAATGAAAGGATTATAGCAAATAAAATAAATTTTAACGATAATTTATCATCACCAGGTATTAACGTAGTGCCTGAAACTCCAGAGTCTGAATTAGAAGCACCCAGCAGTCCAGTGTTGCGTGTTGCAAAAAAGTCCATTCCAGTTCAGATTTCAGACTCCGAAGATGACTGTGATAACCATTATTCGAGGTAGTCGAGATTAGGTATTTCAAAGCCGAAATGAATAACCGAAAATGACAAAAATATGCTTCGACATAGAATCTCGCCGAAGAAAGAGAAGAATTGCTCACCGTCGGACAAAACGCCTTCGAAACGGAAGAGAAAACACCGCAGTTCGATCCAGTCGTTTCCGAAACGAAAAAAGAAGATTAGATTACTCGACAGTGACGACGAAGATGGAAACGTTACCAAAATTCCAAATTTAATAAACAACAGCAGCAGCGATGGCGATAATTGCGAAGTAGTGAACGGAACGAAGCAATCGCCATCGATCGCTACGACGTCGTCGGTCAAAAGAGGAATCGAATTTGATGACGACGATTCTAAAGAGCCGTTGCCAAAAGCAACTGCGGTTAAAAAAGGATCGAACAGAAGACAGAGTTCAACATCGGTTGGCGAAGACAGAAATAATTCCATTAATGGCGAAGGCATTTTACATTGTGATATGTCAGCATCCGTATACGATAGGTACAATTATCGAATAAATGTTTTAACATTGATTTAATCAAGGTTTGCGATTTTTCAGTGACGACGACAGCGACGACATGGAGGAAACCGAGCCAAGAAAACAAGTGAGAATGTATTTAAATACTGCCACGTCGGAAGAATTGCTTTGTATGCTCGGCTGTCGGTCCAAAAAATCAGAATCGTTAATATCCATCAGACCGTTCGGAAGTTGGGCCGATTTGGTATGTGGAAAATGATCGAGGAATTTAATTCTTTTATTTATTTATTTGTATATTTAGATTTGCAAATTGAGTGTTGGAAAGCATTTGTCGACCGACATCTTAAATAAAACTCAACGAATGTTAAATGCACGTTTCGTCGTAAACGATTTGATGCACACGTGTGAAAGAATGTCGAAAGATATTGAGACGTTGGTCACACGTCTGATGGAAGGAAAGGAAGATGCAGCGTTGACTAAACAACCTTTGATTCTTGATTCGAAGTCGGTTAATTTAGTTAATTTGTCATTTACGAAAATTAATTTTAATTTTATTTTAGCATGACATTAGCTTCGTATCAAATGCTGGGTCTCAATTGGTTGGTTTTGATGCATAAACAGAAACTCAATGGAATTCTGGCGGATGAAATGGTAGTTATTGTTTAAATCGATTGTTAAATGTAACAATTGAATTTTTTGTTTTTTAAGGGTCTTGGCAAAACCGTTCAAGCGATCGCATTTTTGGCTCATTTGTTGGAAGAGAAAAATAGGGGACCGCATTTAATCATCGTTCCTGCATCCACTTTAGGTTTATTTTTATTTTTTAAGTTTAATATTTATTTATTGAATAAATTATTTTTAGAAAATTGGACTCGCGAATTTGAAAATTGGTGCAAAGATTTGGACGTGTTCGTTTACTTTGGATCGCAGGAGGAAAGACGACAAATGAGACACGAATTGGTCGGGGACAAACGGGATAAAGATTATCATGTCGTAATAACAACTTACAACGTCGTCACGAGCAATTCATCCGATCGTGCAATGATAAAAGCGATTCCATTCGTTTACGTTATTTTTGATGAAGCTCACATGTTGAAAAATATGACAACTTTACGTTACAAGAACTTAATGAAGATTAAAGTAAGGAATACGATAATTTTAATCAATTTGCAAATTTAACTTTTCAAATTTTAAACAGGCGAAACACCGTCTTCTTCTAACGGGAACTCCTTTGCAGAATAGTTTAATCGAATTGATGTCGTTACTTATGTTCGTTATGCCGAATGTTTTCGAGGGCAAAACTGAAGAAGTCGTTCAAATGTTTGGAACGTCAGTGGTAAGTCGATATTTTCGTCGTTTAAATTCACTTTGAATTGAAAATTGTAAATGTTTAGAAAAGTAACGAGCACAAAAATGCACGAACAAAATTCGAAGACGAACGAATCGAACAGGCAAAACGAATAATGCAACCGTTTGTTCTACGAAGATTAAAATCGAACGTTTTGAAAGATTTACCGAAAAAACACGAGAAGATTAAACACTGTTCGATGTTACCTAAACAACAGGAACAATACGTCGAATTGATCAAGAAATTTTCAAGACAGGTCGTTTAAAATTACATTTTACATTTACAAATTAAATTTTTTTAAATTTCATTATTAACATTAGGTTAAAGAAAAGCGAGAAAAAGTGATTACGACCAGCGGATCAAACATGATGATGGAATTGAGAAAAATGGCTAACCATCCTTTACTTCTACGTAACTGTTACACAGATAAAATACTGAAGAAAATGGCTCCGTTAATGCTGAAAGTAATACTTCATGTATTCACAATTACGAATTGATATTTTAAAATAAATATTCAATAGGAACCAACTCATTCGGATGCTGATTCGAAGCTGATTTTTGAAGATATGCAAGTGATGTCTGATTTCGAGTTACACAGACTTTGCGCAATGTATAAGGTGTAATGGCGTGAATTCATAAATTGTATTTATTGGAAAAAAGTATATAATTTTTTTTATTTTAGAGCTTAAATTCATACAAGTTAAAAAAGCAGCAAATTCTAGGATCTGGGAAATTCCATTATTTGAAATCTCGTTTAAAGAAAATGAAGGCTGAGGTTTGAAATTTGAATATTCATTTTGTTAATTAAATTTTACGTTTTAAAAGAATTTTTATTTATTTTTCAGGGAGATCGTATTTTATTATTTAGTCAATTTACAATAATGTTAGATGTTATTGAGGAATTTTTGAACGTACTCGATTATAAATTTATTAGACTGGATGGTAGCACACCTGTTACACAACGGTAAAATTCAATTTAAAAATTATTTTCGTTACAAAATGAATTTTTTAAAAATTAATTAATTATTTTTAAATTACAGACAAGATTTGATCGACCAATTTTCATCGGATCCTACAATTTTTATTTTCCTTTTATCAACAAAAGCTGGTGGTTTGGGAATAAATTTAACAGCTGCAAATACAGTCATTTTACATGATATCGATTTCAATCCTTACAATGATAAACAAGCTGAAGACAGATGTCACAGAGTTGGACAAATTCGGTGAAGAATTTTTTTTTTTTAGATATTTAAAACTTTTATTTTATAATAAAAAAAAAATTATTAAATTTTAAATATTTAATAAAAATTTATTGACAGGGAAGTAAGAATCACTCGGATCGTAAGTGCAAATTCGATCGAAGAAGGCATTTTACAGTGTGCAGCGAGAAAATTACAACTCGAGCAAGACATAAGCTCAGCAGAAAAGGGTATTTTTTTTTCTTTTAAAAAAAAAAATTAATTTTATATTTACAAAATTAATTAAAAATTTTTTTTTGTAAAGAGTCAACGAGTGCACCATCAGCTGATGTTGTTGCTTTACTTAAAAATGCTTTAGGATTGTAATTTCATTTTGTTTAACTTACATTTGAGATTTTATAAAAGAAAATGGGTTTATACACACAATTGTATATTTAATTTTCATTTTTTTTAATTTTGGGAATTATATTCAAAGTGCACGCACTACGTATTTATAACCATCCACTCTAAAAAGTGAATGCAAAATACATATTTAAAAGAAAAAAAAATTTTTTTTTTTAAATGGAATAAAACTTAAATTTCGTTTGGAAAATTGAAAATAATTTTTATTCGACTACAACTATGGCATGGATAACAATAAAATAGAAATAACCGAAAAACATGAATATTAATATTCATCACTCTTAAAACGAGTTTTACTAATCTTACAATGAAGTTACTTATTAGTTTATGCAATTGAAAAACACTTTGCACACTCAACGCACTCAATATTTGAAATTCTAATAAAACTTTATGAAAAAGTCCCTTGAATTAGGCAAAGAAAATAAGAGGCAGTTTTTCATTGTTTTTCCTAATTTTTATCAAATTTGTCTCCAATTCCAATCACTGGTTAAAATACAAGAATATTTTCACATTCGAGGCAAAAACTTGTTTAAATGCTTAAATGTCGAATGGCAGTGCAATTAGCCGATGGTATACCAACTTTTATTCTCAAATTTCCGATTTTATTTATTGCTGTGTCTCGTTCAACTATACATTTCTCACAATCAAACAAAACACTAGCAAAACTATCATTTCAAATTTTTTCACTACCCCAAATGCTTCCTAATCAGTTTTTTTTTATTAAAAAAACAAATTTTATTTAATTTCCAAATCCGCAAAGTGATATGCTCAATCAAATCTTAAAAATTTCAATATAAATCGTGCATAGTCCATACTAACGACCTTAAATTCGAGGCACAAAAAACATTTTTTTGTACTCAACAAATAACTATTACTGAGAAAACCAAAAAATAAACACTGGCTATTTACACGACCAAAATTCATAACTTGTTTAAAACCCAAAAAAAATGAACATTAAATCTACTTACATCACAACGAAAAATCATCAACGGTCAAACCGCGACTAGGCCTCAATTTGAGAAATTAATCACGACACCCACCCAAAACAAAAAAAAAATAAAAATAAAAATAAAAACAAATTTAAAAAAAAAACACAAAAATCGATAACTATAATAAATAAACGTCCAAATTGAAAATTCACGGGGTCCAATTGAGAACGTACTCCTTGAGAGAACTCGGCAACGGCAATTTATTCAGATTCTGCGCCGTTTTCCTCCCGATCGAATCGTAAATGCACGTGCGGCAAATTTGTTTCAACGTACGAGGATGCGTGTACAACCGCTTCAAAAGCGAGCTCAGGACCCCCTTCATCGTCACGAGTGTCGACTGCCTCACGAGAATTCTCAATGTCCCGTAAAGCGTGCGATGATCCATGGACAAGTAATAAAGCCAAATGAGTTTGGCAAAATGTTGATCGCTGTCCAGAAGCAGCAACTCGTCTCTTCTCGTTATCAACTGCACGTAGTAATACGGCACTGTATTCGGGGGTTTCTTCAAATACACCGAGCTCTGCGAATGGCAAATCATCGGCTCGGTGGTGCTGATGTTCACGTTCGGGTCTGCTCCGTACTGCAGCAGCGTCAAACTCAGATTGTAAACGTAGTCGAGATCGGATGGACTTCGCGCATTCTGCACCATATCCATGAGTGCTAGCAACACGTGCTGCGTGCGCTGACTGAATCGCACGTTCGGATCGAGTCCGTGCTGCAGGAGAATGACGAGCAGCTGCTGGATGAAAGAGAACGCATTCGCTTTCTCCTCCGTCCGATTCAGCATGATGTACTCGCTCGCCGTGAAGATGAGGACGTGCAGCGGCGTCAAATTCGTGCGCGACGAGCAGTTGGGGTTGGCGCCGTGTTTGCATAGGAGTCGCACGCAATTCAAGTAGAAGACCTTCATAGTGTGAGTGAGAAAATGCAGCGGGTCCTTGTTGATGAGCGGTACCAAGCACACCATTAGCGGTACCGACCCGTCCCTTCCGATCACGTTCGGATTCCCGTTCAGCAATAGCAACATGTCCAATAAATCGTATCGGAATTCCCAATCGCGAACGTGCCTCAGTACGCAAGCCAAGGCGCTGTTGCCGGGTCTGTTGATGCTGGGTCCGGCTCCGTTTTGAATGAGGTACCGGAGGATTAGCATCATGTCCCACTTGTTCCACGGCGGTGGATCCGAATCGTAGCCGTAGCGACTCTCCTCCAGCGAGTATCGGATGATGAGCGCGTGCAACGGCGTGTTGCCCAACGAGTCGGCTTCGTTGATCAGATCGCGCAGTCCGTGATCGAGGAGTAATTTGACGGTCGCTAAAGTCTCGTCGGCCGATTTCTTGCCCAGCAGGAAAACGACGTGCAGCAACGTCGTCTGTTGCGTGGCCGTGCGAACGGTCGCGTCGGCCCCGCACTGCAGGAGAAGCTCCAGGAATCGGATCGGGTGCACTGCGGCCTGGTGGATCGGGTAACATTCGTCGTAGCATTGGTTGATTTCGAGCGAACGTTGGGAGACTAAAAACTTGACGCAATTCCAAGCCCCGCGTTCGCAAGCCAAGTGCAGCAATGGCCGTTTCTGTTGCCATGGGAACCAGTTGTCCTCACCCTGCTGCATCAACATGTCGAGGATTTCGACGTTATCGCCGTCGATCGCGTAGCAAATAGCCGATTGTAATTTGTCGCTCGACTTGTCCGCTATTCCGGCCTCGTTTACGCCTGCGAAAATTAAAAAAAAATTATAAAAATTTAATTTAAAAAAAAAAAAATTATTTTATTCAAGTGGGTTTACGAACCTCTCTGTTCGCAGTTTTGGTTATGAGGACCAGGCCAACACATTCTGGTTTCGATGTCGATGCGTGCGCCGTGTTTCAGTAGCAATTCGACGATCTCTTCGTAGCCGTTCAAACATGCGATGTGCAAAGGCAAACTGCAAACGCTTCTGTTGGCATCGCAACCGCGTGTCATTAACCAACGAACCAATTCGACGTGTTTGTAACCGACGGCTTTTTGAAGTACGTTGTAACCTTCGACATTGTAAACTGAAAGACAATTTTCTCCTTTCGAAATTTGGATCAAATATGGCTCCAAGTTCGATACGGGCACATGGTGATCTTCGTCTAATTTTTGAAATACGATTCGTAAGATTTGTCTCGTGTTTTCGGATACTCGACCCGATCCTCCGGGCGAAAGTAACTGGCTTCCAGTTTGGAAAAAACTTGATAGAATATCGCCCATGTTGGATAGAAATATCACTCGACGTAAAACATCTGAAATTGGATTTGAAAAATAGTTAAATTTCGTTTAAAAAAAAAAAAAAAATTTTTTTCGAATTTAAAAAAATTAAAAATATAAAAAAACTAAAAAAAGTGCAGTGTTTTTTTCCGAAGAAATGAAAATTGTTTTTGTACCAATTATGTGCCTAATTAGTGCAGAAAGGGGGGAAATGAGTAGCAAAAGACGTCGGGCACGAAGACAGCACATTGATATCAGGTGATTGTAAATGAGTCACCCCTTTTATCACCAATTTAGTGGCGTTTTTTAAGATGCACACAAACACTCCGAGTATAGTTCTGACCTTCTAAACACTAAACGATAAAAATCAGCTGGTTTCACAAATTAAATGCGAGAAAAATCTAGGTCATTATCTGGCTGCGAGTCAACTACGCCAAGTGATCTTCGAGGATATTTGCAATACGATTCGACAAGACGCCATGTTTGGAAATTGGATACCAGATGTTGCTAGCAGCGCTCGATCGAAATAAAAATTAACATTTACAATACCATCAATTAATAATACAATTTTTAAAAATAAAATCGTTGTTTAAACGTTACATCTCGTTTGGTAGTAAGCAGTTTACGAAAACGACCTTTTTGGAGTCGGTCGGATTGATGTTCTAAAGCCTGTCCGACTTTCTTTAGCGCAGACTTAAATGGGAAAAAATTTTTTTTCGGTTAAAATAAATGATTTATTGCAAATGAGTCAAAATTGGACTTTTTTTATATTTCATATGCTCACACCTCGTACGTTTATTTCGCGTGCAGCGAAGCAGGTGATTAATTAGGTGTTCACCCTTTTGAAAACTTTTCACAAGATTAGCGTCATTCAGAAGGAAGTAAACGAATTGAAAACTTTTTTCCTTATCAAAATTTTCCTCTTTTTTTTTCTTCTAATACTGCTTACGTGATGTGAATCGCAGCTGAAGTCACAAACAGCGTCACACAATCCAACCTCGATAATTACGAGCGCAAAAGTTGGCAGATGTTGACGATTTACTTAAACTTTCAAATTCGACGCGAGGACAAGAAAATCATTTCCAGAAACCATAAAAATAAAATACAAAAGAGAATAAAAAAGGCATTATCTTTAGTCAATGTCGTTTCATAATTGCCCAGTCCTGCTTCACGTTAATTAGCTGTTATTAAAATCTTATCTTTAGTCCATTTCCTGTAACAAAAGCCAACTGCTACAGATGACCAAATTTAATCACATTTTAAGTCTTACTGGTTTTTCCGAAAGAGTTGAAAATGTACAAAACACACAAAGACGTATGATACTTCGTTACGAGACAATTTTTCTGTCAACGAAAATGTTAATCCGAATAAACGCCGATGTTTCGTTGCTGCCCCTTTGGGTCTGGCTGCTGGGTAAAACTTCCGAAACCGAAACTCAACCGAAGCCGTAATCGAAACCGTAAAAATTGTGATTTTCTTGGCCGCTGATCTCCGTCAATTTTTAAATTCGAATGAATTAATATTTTTAAGCAGATGTTTTTTTTGGATTTATGCAGGTGAGATGAGGCTTCCCGGAAATGTGGTTGATTCCTTCTGGGAAGTTCCATACTATCTGTTCATCTCGAAGTAGCGCACTCGAGCGCAGAAGGAAAAAGACAAACGATTTTCAGTCTCAAATTAATGCTCTAAACTAAAAAAAAATATATAATTTGTTATTTAAAAACTTTTCAACTCGTTATTTTGCACGTCATGTAGGCCCAGCAAAGCTTTACTAATCCCGACGTGACGATCATTTTGTATAAAAAATTAGACTCAATTTAGAAGAATTTAATTTCGTTAAAAAAAATTTACTAATAAATTGTCGTCACCGAGTAAATAATATTGTGGTATTTTTCACATGTTTTCCTATACGATAAATTGTAACATTCCACACTTTGTCACCTAATTACAAGCGGCCGAGTGATGAATGAGTCGCTTCCTCGACAAAATTACACGAATCTGTCGCGAAATGTTCAATTAAAGTTCATTCCCATTCGAAAGTTTGTGAAAAAATAAAGTTGACATTTGTTTTACGCTTAATTCATGTGCACAGTGCACGTATAACTCATTATGATGTATACACTTATTCAACGCGCCAGTAAATCGCACAGTAAAAAAGTGTGAAGTCGTGAAATTGTCCTAAACGCAGTGGCAATTTCTACTTGAGTGTGCGAAATTTCATTTGCGAAATTAGAATTTAGTCCAAATAAACAAATTATAATTTAAAATCTTTAATTTAAAAAAAAAAAAATTTTAAAAGGTCGTGATTCATTATTATTTTTTTTTTAATTTTTAAATTTAAAAAAAAAGTCAGTTATTAGTTCATTTCCATCATTTTTTAAAACTTATAATTTACTAAGAAACTTGTAATTAACTTTGAAAAAAAATTTTTTTTTTTTTTTAAAATAAAAGTATTCGGCAATTATAAACTGTAGGGAGTTTCTGTTAATGAATTAACATCCGGTTAAAGTTTGAAAAAAAAAAAATAAAAAGTTTACATGCAACAAAGCAGTTATCACCTCGAAAATTGTGAGAGATCGCATTAACACGTCAGTGTCAAATCCTAATCTAATATACAACATCGACATTAGACCCGAATCGTAAAACAGTTGTCAAAGCATTTCGTTAAACGAGTTTTTATTAATAAAAATAGAAAAAAGATTTCTAAAATCTCTTTCGATTCACTTTTTAAAAGTTATTAAAATAAAAAATTCTAATTTTTTAGTCAATTCATTTCCTGCGTGTTTTTATTTACGATGTTTCCCAAGGCTTTCGAAATGTCAGTGCAAAGATGATTTTCCCGTGTGACGTCATCGGTTAGTTCACTTTTCGCGTAATAATTACGTACTCACATTAGTAGCACGTGGGAGTCTTCGCAGTTGGTTTTAACGGGGTGTGGCTAAGTTGAAAAATGAAGTGGAAGGAAAAAATTAAAGTTTGTTGTTAATAATTTTTTCTGTTTACTCGTTTGCCACTTGACAGAGCCCACGTCATATACGCGATTGTTTTGGAAAATTCGCGTGACTTTTTAACGATTTCTTTTCTCGCCGTTTCCACGGTTACATCAGTTGAGAAATTAAGTTTAATTAAATAATAAATGGTTGTCTGAGATTTAGTAGTTTTATTTATTAATTTTTTTTTTAAAGTACAAATTAAATTTAAATTAATTTTCGTAATTTTATTTTGCCGCGATTTTTCAATCGGAGTTTGTGCAAGTTTTGAGATGGTCGATTGCAGGAACGAAATAGTCATTCGTTACGTTTACGCGGGAAGTTAAAGAGCGACACCTGCAATTTGACATCGAGGTATGGAGGGGGTGATGGTGTGGTGAGTTCACCACCTTTAGTTTTTAGTTGTGCGATGGTCAGTTGGTCGCTTCATGGCCTCGGAGTTGAGCACGCGCGCAAGAGCGTTCTCAGTCGAGGCGCTGTTACAAGATAAAGTGGATGCTGGACCTATTTCACCTACGTCATCAGGTATCGACATATCAATCAATAATTATAATTAATTCTCATAATTAATTCAAAAAAAAAAAATCATAATTTTAAATTTAAAAAAAAAACTTATTTTTGTTTTAAATTTTTTTTTTTAAATTTTATTTATTCACTCGTAATTTAAAAAAAAAATCAAATATGGACTAAATTCCCGAATATCAGATTCGACTTTGAGCGACCCAAGTCGTGCAGAATCACCCTCATCTTTAGTCGGAGTGGAAACTTCAACTTCGGGACTTTTGGAGATCGACGGTATCGTAGTGGAGTTGTGCGGTAGGGAATTGTGGCAACAATTTTACAAATTGGGCACCGAGATGATCATAACCAAAGCAGGCAGGTGAGTTAAAACATTTCTACATATCCATAATTAATTTAATTAATTAAAACCAACAAAATTTAAAAAAAAAATAATTTGCGAAATTTTTGCGTTAAAAGAATAATTTGGCTGCAAATAATTATATAAAATGCAAAATATTTAGACGTATGTTTCCATCACTTAAAATCCGTATAACGGGATTGGATCCCGAAGCATTTTACAACGTTTGGTTGGATATCGTATCGGTGGACGACAAGCGTTACCGTTACGTTTACCACAGTTCGCAGTGGATGGTAGCGGGTTCGGGCGATCCTCCACCGTCGCACAATATTTACGTGCATCAAGAATCACCTGCTCCCGGCCGCAGCTGGATGGGACAAGGAGCGGTGGCTTTTGATCGCCTTAAGTTGACCAATAATCGACGGCCACTCATCAGGGGACAGGTGAGAGGAAACGAAAATCGTTTTGAGTCTACAAGAGCTAATTTGTTGAATAGGTTTCGTTGCATTCGATGCACAAATATCAACCGAGAATTCACATTCAGAAAACCGAAAGCGATCAAGGAGTTCATTTGGATTTGGCAAAGTCGACCACTTTTATATTCGATCAAACGTCATTTACAACTGTAACTGCTTACCAGAATCAACAGGTAAAGTCATTTTGGTAATAAACTTTGAAACGAATTTTTAATTTAACAATGCTCGAGACACATCAAAAAAAGGAATTAAAAACTCGGATTTATTTTCGTTTTAAACAATTTTTATTTCATTTTAATTCAAAAGTCGACGGAAAAACCAACTAAGTGTTACTTTCAAGTTTTTCAAGATTAAAAATGGATAAAACGGATATCCCCAAGCGTTAAAACATAAAAATAACAAAAGAGTCAAAATGGCGATTTAAAAAAAATCGTGTTTTTGTTTGATTATTCAAAACTTCAAAACTGACGCTCGCAAAACTTGTATTTTCTAGATAACTCGATTAAAAATCGCCAGTAATCCATTCGCCAAAGGTTTCAGAGACGCGACAAAAACGAGGTAAAAAAAAAATATCGTAAAAAATAGCTTAATGAGTGGGAAGTCATAAAGCAAACAATTTTCGGATTTAAGTTATAAAATAATTAAATAGTAATTTATATTTTTCCTAGAGAGTCTACGGATGAATCAGCTTCCACATCGTATAAAAATCGTGATAATTCGTTAAGGGCTAATTTACATTTAAGTACGTCACACTATTTAATTGAAATCACATTGAATTAAGCTTCCATACAAGAAATCGAATGAAATGAAGCATTTCTTTTAAGTTTCTGGCAACGAAGACCAAACGACTTCTGTCTACCAACATCCACACGCATTACCAGAACGATTCACTCTCCCTTACCACTTACAAAGGCAACCGAACCATCGTTTGATGTGGCTAAGTCCGACCATTTTAGCGAGCAAAATCGATTCCGAATCTGCTGCTTCTGGAGTTTGGTCAATGTCTCCAATTCAGTCCCCAAACCCTTACACGAGTGGCCATTGGTCGGTCAACCCATCGAGGTTAAGTCGACCCGTTATGGCACCTTTGTTCCCGATTAGGCCGAATTCCGGATGGGCAACCGAAGATACGGCTGTGAGACAAAGTAGATTAAGTGATGTTTATTTACCAAATTTATAATAAAATATGAATTTTTGGAATTTTTTTTTTTTTTAAATAAATAAATAAATAAAATTGTTTTCTTTTTTTTAAACAAGTAAATTTTTTTTATTATTTCAACTAAATTTTTTTTAGTCAATATACTATATTGCCATGCCCAATTATATGGTTGAAAAATGATTTTTTTACTGTTTTAAGACACGGAAGGGTCAGTTAAGAGTCAATTTTTGCCATGAAAGAGGTTCAGCTTTTTTCAACTTAACTTCGACTTTCGTAGCGGACAGAGTCACGAGGCTGTTTCCTATGTCGATGATTCCAAACAGAACGAATTGTTTGTCGTAGACGAATCCATCGGCGCTTTCGACGAATAATTTTAATTTAACGCCGTTGGCTTCGATCGTACACTTTTCGGGTACAACTCCTTTGCTGTAGAGAGAAATAAATACGTGACTTCCAGTTTGGTGCCAATCGTAACGACAATCGCTGTTCTTATGAGCGCTCTATAAAAATTATTATTTTTTTTTTAAATTAAAAAAATTATTTTTTTATTATTTTTTCTTTCGAACCTCTTGTTTGATCCAAACGTGTTTTCCAGTGGTGCAGCCAACTTGCTCGAGAAAACTATTGAAATCGGTCGTTTTCTTCAGACAACACGTCCAGTATTTTAAACTGAAATTATAATTATTAATACGATTTAAAAAATAATTACTTATTAAATTATATTACCCTTCGTGGAAAATTGGAATCCCAGAATGATAAACGCACGTTTCGTTGTGACTATCGGCATTTTCGTATGTCTGTCGATGCATTGATTTGAGATTTATAATTGTTTTTAAAAAGCATTAACGAGTTAATACCTTTCTACAACCACTGTTTTTACAACTCGTTCCTACGATCAAATTCTTTTCTGAATTACTCTGTTCTGAAAAAGAAATAATTTGCAGTTAAAAAATTAAGTTTTTTAACCAATTGCTCGATTTATACCCGGTTTTGAGGGATCCAGTTTTAATTTTTCTAAATATTTCCCCAACGAACCAGCAATGGTAGTCGGTAATTTGACCATCGGTTCGTTCTCGTTTGGCCTCGGTAAACGATCGTTGACTTTCGGTAACGGCGCACGATACTCGATGATCTGAAAAATAAATTTTCTTTTTAGTAATTTCGATTAATAAATATTTTTTTTAAATTTCACCTCGTCTTTTTTACTTTTATCCACGATTGGTTTTTCCGGCTCGGGCGGTTTCACGTCGTTATGAAACGATTTGGTGCATCCCTTTTAAAAATTAATTTCCATTATTTATTTTATCAAATAAAAATATTTACGAGTTTTTACTTTAATGTTTAAAAATTCAGTGAAATCCGTACACTTCTTGTTACAACACGACCAACCCTTGTAAGCATCGTGGAAAAATGGATCGCCGGGATGAAAGGTACACGCTTCTACAAAAAATTTAAAAAAAAAGTTAAAAATAAATCACTTTTCTATTTTCGAACACAGATTTTTAACATTTGAAAACTACTTTAAAAAAATGCATAAAAATTATTTTCTTTACCATCATGATTTTTCTCAGCATCAAAGAGCTGACTACAGCCTTTGTTGTAACACTGAAGAAGTTTCGTTTGTTCGGTCATTTTCTTTCGAATTCGTCAATAGGAATGGGATGACTTGAAGAAAAGTGTTGTCAAACGACGAGCAAAATAGGCACGACGACTTTGAACAAATCACTACGAGTTTGCAGGAAAGTTCTCCGGAATTACGTCACAAGAGTGAAATAGAAAATTTAGACAAGGTCATTCCCTGATCGGTTAATTAAAAGAATGAACAAACGAATTGTGTTAGAGTCGCATTCCATTGTCTAAATCTACATTGAAATAGTAAATAGTCAAAAAATAGTTGATGCAACTCGAAAATTTTCCGGAAGCTTAGATGGTTGATTAAGGATATCTACGAGTAAAATTTAAGAATCTCTTCGTGCCCGTTCCTACTATTCGCCGTCACTTATGGAAGTGAATTAAAAAGGTGTTTCGAACTCGGGCTGTTATTTCGAGTTTCGATAAGTTTTCGGACGAGATCATGGGTAAGATTTTTCAACTCAATCTCGACAAACTTTATTTCACTCATACGTTCAGTCGATGATGGTTAAAATCGCTCTCAACGACGGTTGCGAGTGAGCAATTGCCTAATATTGACTATTTCCGAACGCTATCACAAATCGAGGATGAGGCCTAGTTGTGTAAGCCTAAATTAAACAATCTACTCACGATTGTCAGTTAAATATACCAATTGCTAAACCCCATTAACAAAGGTATTGAGTTATAATAGAACGCTTTTGAAAATTTCCTACATTTTTCGAATTAATCGAGAGCACTTCAAATGTCACAAAATACGTAAAAATTCACATTTTTTAATTTATTATTAATTTTAAGAATATTTAAAAATGATTTAGGTTCAAATTGTAATTGCAAAAAAAAATTTTTTTTTTAATATTTGTTTTTATATATTAAAGTAGAAGCCCGAGTTGAATATGACTACGATGCCGAAAACATGGACGAATTAACTCTTCGAACTGGTGAAGTAATAACAAACGTCGTTCAGAAAGAAGGCGGATGGTGGGAAGGAAAGTTGAATGGAAAACACGGAGTATTTCCTGATAATTTTGTAAAGGTAAGAAACGATGGTTTTAATTAAATGCAAACAACTCGAACCATCATCAACATTTATTTTTGAATCGTGAGTCATTAAGCTTCCATCTGATGACAATAAGTATGATGCTGTTGTATTAAACACTAGTGAGGGTCGATCCGACATCTAATTGAGGGTTTAAATGTGTAAAGTGGAACGGAAATAAATAACCAACATCCGTTTCAACCCGTTGTTGATATACCCAAATACATATTCGTTTTCTATTTGATAAAATTCTATTTTAAAGGAAGTTGCTTTTATTTATTTTATTTATTTTATTAGGTGGTTAATTTGAAAGATAAATGTTCAACGTCTGACGGTAAAACGAATGGAATTCCATTAAGGAAAGGTATTTTTAATTTAATTTAAATTGATTATTCCAAAAAAATTAAATTTATTTTATTTTTTCAGATAAAAAGCGAAAATGCAGAGTGGTTTACAGCTACACTCCGGTAAATGAAGACGAACTGGAACTAGAAGTCGATAATACCATCGAAGTTTTGGAGGAGGTCGAAGAAGGATGGTGGAAAGGGATTTTGAATGGCCGAGTGGGTGTCTTTCCCTCTAATTTTGTCGAAGAGGTGAACGAGAGAACTGCTAGTGTTCCTACGACCAAAACCAGCAAAGACGGTATTTTTCAAAAAGCGAAATGAAATTTTATAAACACAATTTGAATTCGATCGAAAATGTTATTAAGGTTCGGAAGAAATTAAACCAAAACCGATCCGTGGTGTTGGCTTAGGAAACATATTTCAAGATGAAATAATTCGCTTGAAACCAACGCAAGATTCGCCTCCTGACAGAAAGGTTTTATTAATTTCACTTTGGTCTGTAAAAAATATGAAATCAATTAATTTCTCTCTTGAAAATATTTTTTAGACCACTTCATCTCCCCTTCAGAAAAAGCAACCATCAAACACATACTCTTGCAATGCAAACGATGCACCGAGTTTACCCCCGAAGCCAGGTATAAACTTAGGGTTTTAAGTATTTACGAGTTACATTTTTTTAAATTATTTTTTTTTTTAATATTTATTTTTTGCATAAAAATAATCCCTTTTTTATTTTCTTTTTTTATTAACCATTTTTACACCCTTAGAACTCCTCTTTGTAACTCCCCGGTTCTCAAGAACCAACCTGAAACGCTGTCTGCTGCGCTCGGTCCCCCGAACAACCCCAAAGTATCGCGCGGGAAGTCCCTGTCCCTTGACCAACAAAGATCCTGTAATATCTTCGGTTATTTGCAAGTCTCAATCGGTGGATCCCACGACGGAGGAACGAAGAACCACGAGTTTTATCCAAAATTCCGTCAGCAGTTCGTCGGAATTGGATCTGCGGTTGCCGCTTCACCTTCTCGATCTTTCCAGTCCGCCCACGGACGAGGGTCATCGCAGATGGAAGTTTATAGATTCCGACTCGACATCTTCCGACGACGAGATTCTATTACAAGCACGAGGCGTTGTGGAGGAGATCGAAAAATACGTGAAAAGGGGATTTGCGAGCGGTTCGTCGGAGAACGATAAAATATGCAAATGGATAGACAACCCTGGCGGCGATCACAGTTTCAGGAAGGATTTTTGCTGCTTCCGGACTGAAATTTTGAGTCCTGACAACGACGGGTCTAAACAAAAACTACGACAAAAGAAATTGACCGACGACATATTCAAAGCGATTTGGTACCCGGACTTCGAGAAAGGCAACGAAGAAGCGCGGACCGAAAAAGACAACGAGTCGCCCGAATGCACTTTGTTGAATAAAATCCGCGAACGGTTTTTTGCGCGCAGTTTATGCACGCCGCCTTTCCACACGTCTGATGCATTTTCCATGTCGCTGATTCGCGAGAAGAACCCCCTCGATGGCGAATTGCTCGGCGATCACGTCTCTCACAACGAGGACGTTTTTCAGATCAACGAAGTGTCACAGTCGGGGAACGTCGTACCCCATTCAGACCTAATCAGGAATTTACCGTTGGAAACGGACACGATCGTGCACGAAGTGACGTGCTCATTGCAACCGCGTAACAACAATCATTTACCCATCGAAGTCAAAATCATCCACACCGTTAAGAAAGTCATGTTTACCGTCCGGAGCGAATGCAGAGACCATGAGAACAACATCATCACCGATAACATTTGTTTATCACAATCTCAAACTGACGTCGTAGTAAATAAGAACGAACAAAATCAGAATAAAATAGTCGATTATTCTCTCACGAACCAAATGTATACACGAAGGGAGGAGGAATTGGAGAAATACACAGTCGCGAACTCAATGCATAAACGAATGGATGAAGACGAGATGGAATTCTCGTTGCTCAGCACAATTCAGAACCACAGGTCGAACGAATACTCGCTAATAAACGCGATACAAAGGCAGGAAAACACGAGACAAGACTACGGTAAAAAGAAAAGCGATTCGAATTTCCTTATTTCGTACGACGACACATCGAGCGATCTATGTCCGAGTCAGAGCCGAAGCCAAAGTTTGAGCCAGAGTCTAAGCGAATCTGACACCGACAGTGATGGCACTTCGAGCACGTCCAGCCACACGGCCGAAACGAAAGTCGTCAAACCCACAGTATCGTGCCCCGTTCCACTGCAGACTTACTCTTATTATAAGGACGAGTTTAGGTGCAAACCGATCATCAACGGTCGAGCGGCCATTCGGGCCACGAGTTTGACGTCGCGCGTCATATGGAAGAACGTTTCGTCAACCAAAATAAACAATTCGCAGGTCGGATTGGCTAACGAGTTGGCTTCCACACAGGAATTTAGCCCTATGTCGAGCAAGTCACCGATCCAGAGTATTTGCACTAACGAAATTCTATTACCTATCATACCCGATTTTCGGATCGAATCGGATCGGTCGAGCCACAATCCCATCTTGCGCTTGACCGACGAGCGGCAAATGCCCCTCAGCCTACGCACCGAGTTCAACTCGAGTTGCGAAGACGAATTAAAGGAATTTCATCAGAAATACAGCAGTGCTTTTTCGCCGTTTTTCGCCACACTAGGTACAAACAACGACGTGACCAAACAATTACTGAAATTGGACAAATTGAAACTTGAAAATGCCCTGTTTAATCAGAACGAGTGGAAGAAGAGAATGCTATGCAAAGAAAGACGGCGGTCGTTGAGCGATTCGCAGTTGCTGGACGGGAAATTCCTTTTCTCACAGAACAACGTGGCAATGATAGTGGGGCTCGAGCAACCGCAATCGTCTTTCCGAATGGAATCTGGTGACGATTCTCGACGGCACAATATGAAATCTTCGAAGAAAAACCAATCGCCGATCTCGACCAGCCCGCCCCATACCCAAAGGAAGCCCAGACACGATAGGAGGCGAAGGGAGAAGAATCGGAGAAACAGAGGCTCTCCCGAAGACTCCGACCTAGAAGCGATTGGAGATACGAAGAAGGGAAAAGGAAAGAAAAAAGAGGTGGACGACTCGTCACCCGAAACAGGATGTTGCGGGAAGAAAAAGAAAAAAAAGGCCGCGAAAGCCGACAAGAGAAAACGGAAGAAGGACGATCAGAGCGATTCCGATGCAGACCAGAGAAGACTCGACGGTTCGTATTCGTCCTCCGCGAGCGACGACGTCGCATCTCCAGAGACTTCGAAGACCAAAGGTCGCTCGCTCAATAACAAGAGACGGGAGGGGAACTACGAAGATCAAACAGTCGATTACCGAAGCCCAAAAAGAAGCGAAAAATCGAAACGAACGTCTCAGGCAATGCGGAGTTCGGGATACGGCGAAGACTTGCCTTACGAATCTTCGCACCTTCTCAACAACACAAAGAATGCGGAGTCTTCGCAAGTAACTACGATGCAAGTAAAAGACAAGCTGGCGCAAGAAAACGACAAATCAGGTTTAAAATCTAGCTCAGCATCGCCGACCAAAAACGTGGCGACTGCCGATGCAGCAGCGACCGCAACCGCTACACAAGACGAAGGTTCCCAAGTGCAACCCGAATCGGCGGAGAAAGCGACCGAAATGGAAATGAAATCCGAAGAAGTTCAATGTCCGTCAGTCAAGGTTTCTTGCACTCAAGGAATGGAAGCAACGGAAGCAACGACAGCAACGACGGAACCAACGACCTGCATCATTAAAAAAGATACCGGAGAACAGACTACGGTGGTTCCTGCCTGCGACGATTTTTTCTGTCCCTGTGCGTGTTCCACGACTGTGAAGGCGTGTGAAGACGTTCGAGAATGTGTGTCCGACGAGGAAGAAATCAACGAATTTTTCAAGCAAAAGAATACATCGAAAAATCGAAATAAGAGCTTTAAATCCATCATAGGACTTTTCAAGGAAGGCTTTGAAGAAATGGACCCGGAATGGCACGTGCCAGACGACCACGAATTGATTTGGCATTTGCAAAACCAGAAGCAGGCGAAATGGCAGAAACATCGCACTAAAACTCCATCGCTTTACACACTCAGATCTACCGAAGACAAAATAATGAAAGCGCAGCAAAAGGAAATGGGAACAAAGTCGCACGAGCATTTTGGGCTGCAAAAGAGCCAGAAAGATCGCTCGAATTACTCGGAACCCGTAGACATCGACGACTCTTGTAAAGAACTGCCTCGCAAAGGCGGTGCCGGACGTAACGCGAAACCCCAAGAGAAAGTTTGCTCGATTTCAAAGAAGAGAAAGGAGGAGCAGAGCCTGAACTCGGACTGCGAGCGGTTTATGCCGAAGGAGAGGTCGACGAAGATGTATCGCCGACCCGATGCCGAGCCCTTGATACAATCGTCGCCTACCAAAGTGTTTAAAATAGCCAGGAAGAGGAAAGGCAACCGAAAAGACTTAGTAGCTATCAAAGAATCGATCGAATCGTGGATGGATAAAACACCAAAAATGCAGAAGCCGAAGAACCTGAGTCCTTCGAAATCAGTGGACGAATTGGACAGCATCGAGAGTTGGCAGTCGTACGACAACAGATACGAATTGGATCAACAGGATATCGAATACGTTTTATCGGACGAAGAGGCTTTTTACAACACACCATCGGCGAAAACCATCATGAACAATCAGGACGAAAGCGAAGTGAGTGTCTTCAGCGACGACGAACCGTTTCCAAAACGGAAAAAGCAATCGCACGATAAACATCACAGATTTAAGGAAAACACCGACGAGATCACCAGAAGGCCTCCACCCTGTCCGCCAGGGTTGATGCGTAAATACAAAACAGACAAACGCAGGCAGCAGTCAACGGAAGGTAGCCAAATGTCAAAGAAGGAAGGATACCCAACAGCAAAATTCGTCGAAGTTTCCCAATACAGCACGAAGCAAAAGGATAGGGATCCAAACTCGAAATTACGTTATCAAACTGATGCCGAATTGCATTCCGCAAGCGATATGTACGTGTGTCGCGAACACGAAAATTGGAAAAAAGCTGACGATCGCAAACTGGTGAAACCGTGTGTGAGCGACGATCGAATGGAAGAACCAAAAGCTAGGTATTACGGGCGCGACGAAAGGAGGACAGTGAGGGCATGCAGGAGCGACGACCGCCAGGAGGAAATGCAAGGGCTATATTACTGTCAGGATGAGCGAAAAATCGTCAAGCCGTGCATCAGCGTGGAGAAGAAGCAGCAACCGGTACTGCGATACTACGGCGAAGACGACAGCGATTGGTGCCCTCACGACGAAAATGACCAAAGGGCAGGCGAAGAAAAGCAAAAGGGTCGCGGTTTTTTTATATGTCCATCCTCGCCCGTGTTTCACGAGTGCAAGACTGGCAAGCCTTGTGCACTGAGTAATTTGAACACTAGACCCTTGGTCTGCTGCGAAGAGACGACAGTGATGACTTGCGATGAAAACGATATGAGTTGTTGTTCAATGATATCGCTCATGAACTACGACGTCGGTGCTTCGCAGGATAATTCGCACGGACCGTGCACTAAACGACCCGAACAATACCTCATTCAACGACAAGAAAAAATTCAATCTGTTCAAATGCCGGATTCTTCTTCTTTTCATCCACGGCGGAACCTTATGGCGAATTATCACCCGCAGCGCCACGAAGCGCCAGCATTTGTCCCTCAACGTCAGGATCAGACGGCCTGTCGCTCACAACGACCGGACGTGACGTATCACCCGCAGGAACCGATATTTACTTCGCAGAGACCCGAGTGCCGTCAACGAGAAGAGGATTGCGTCAGACCACCGAGAGACGAACGCAGCAAGAGTTGCGATACGGTCAATGTTTGCGGATATTGCAGAAAATACGTTTCGTCTTCCGTGGGTGCAACGCCACCCGATGGAGGCAACGGCAGTTACTTTAGTCGGTCTGTCATTCCTCTGGAAAGCGAAAGCGATTCGTCCGACAGTTACATCGCGTGTCCTATTTGTGATTTTCAGAAAAAGGCGGTTTATATGAAAACTCGGTGTCCCGGAAGTCCCTACAAGCAGCATGTGGAAAAGCCATCTAATACCCTCGTCGAGCAAGAATGGGAGAAAAAGAAAAATTGTTCTTTGACTGGATTTTTGCCCAAGGAGCTGTACATCTGCGTCGAGCCGGAAGATGACGACCGGAAGTGGAAACCGAAGGTACCTAAGAAGGTTCCCCAATGGGAAGACAGTCGAACCGACATATCTTCGAGCCAACCATTGCCAGAGATTGGGCCGGAACAACCGTCCGACTTTCGGCCAGAGAGGGCACCTAAGAAAAGGGTGAGAGGTTTAACTCGTCTAAAAAAAAACTTCGACAAATATTTGCCGAACGAACTTCAACATCCGACAGTAGTTCAAGTGTCGGGTCAAAACGAAGAAAAAAGAAAAAGAAGAAAGGTTTACGGAAGAAAGGCAAGTCACGTAAGAAGTGACGATCTCAAAGAAAAAACTGTGCTTGTTCTGTGCCCACTGACGTCGAATCATAAATCCATTTGTTTGTCCACATCCGATGGTCATCTCAGGCTCGGTTTGGAGGCGAAGGAAGAGGAGGGCGAAGGTCAGTTGCCGTTGGTTTCGAGGAGAGATGCGAGCGTGTCTACAGTCGGCACGCGGGTCACTTTTGCCGAGGCTAGTCAACAAACTCAAGCATCGTCTGCCAGGAATTCGTCTCCGGACAGACCCATTAAAGGTATTTTGAGTTCGGTTGCACGACCGCCCACACCGCGTTGGAGGTCCGTCGAAAGGTTGAACTGGCGGTCCAGGACCGAAGAAATTGCTTTCGAATCGTCGTCAACATCCGAAAAAATCGAGCCGGACATCAGTCCACCGTTGCGAAAACAGACGTACGTCATCATTCCTCAGAGCGGTTCTTCGATCGATTCTGTCAACAGTGGAAATCTGGTTCAACCGAAGAAAGGGGGCAAGAAGAACATGGTGGAACCTTGCGGTCAAACTGTCGAATCTCGGGCATACGTCGTATCCAACGAACCTCGGAAGAGAAGAAGCGTGCCTCGTTTGGGAGTGTCTAGCATACGACCGAGCAGTCTGCCGCTCAAACCCAGGCGTCACGAAAATCTGGATGATTTTTCGGTCTTAAACCGGAAAAAAAGAGACGGAGCTCATCAGCTGCGGGTCAAAGTGACATCAAATCGCTCGTCGAGCGCTCCAGATTCGAGTCCTAAGGTGACCATAAGGTTTCCGCAACATCCCGGACGCATGGCAGATGTTGAGCGGCAAAGCAGCAAACAGGAACAGCAGCTCTGTCAAATCCCTCCCAGACCTCGCGTGCGCAGGTTGTTTCCTTTAAAACATTCGGCAGGAATGAAATCGCTCAAAATACCTTCGTGTCCATCGATTTCTGTCGCTGATGATGCGGCCGAGTCGATGGATGCGAACGAAGTTATAAAACCGCCCGTTCTTCCGAGGAAGTCGCACACCGAGAGAGGGCCAAAACGTGGGTCCACAACTCAGCGAGTGCCATCGTACAACGACGCACCATTGCAAAAGGCATCTACCTGTAGAGACAGCAGTGGCCACAAAGTACCACCGTGTCGAGAGACTCCTCAAAAATTATCGCCTTTTAAAGAAGCACTCGGTCAAAGAGTGCTGCCATGTAAAGATATCTCGCAAAAAGTGCCGCTTTGCAAAGATGCTTCGCAAAAAGTGCCATCGTGCAAAGACGCTTCACAAAAAGTGCCTTCGTGCAAAGACGCTAAAGTGCCGCCTTGCAAAGATGCTTCACAAAAAGTGCCGCCTTGTAAAGACGCTTCACAAAAAGTGCCATCTTGCAAAGACGCTTTTCAGAAAGTGCCACCGTGCAAAGACATTTCTAAAAATGATTCGCCGTGTTCGGGTTTAGCAGCATTCAGAGTGCCACCGTGCGAATCGCAATCTGTGCCAATATGTCCCGACGACGGCTCTGTGAAAGTGCCACTGTCTACTTGCAACATGCCCACTGCATCAGTACCTCCTTGTCCCGACGAGCCTGAAAAATTGTCATACATCGAAACATCCACAACTGACGAGTGTAGCACTCATGAAAGCAGCTCGTTGAGAAGTTATCGAATGCCATGCCTACAGGAAGAAGATGCGAGAACACATTTTCATCATGCCGATAATGTATTAATGCAGAATGCAACCCCATGTCATAAAATGTTAATGAAAATTAAAAATATGCTTCCAAAAGCTGATTTTAATGTCCCTTTAACCCGCAATTCAAACCAAGCGTCAATAGCCAATCATAAATATAAAGACGAATGCTTAGTTCATTCGAAACTCCCATGTATTTCTGAAGCATCCAGTGTTGATTTTAGTGTTTCTCCCTGCAAGGAAGGCAAACCGTGCATACATGACATTCAGATCCATCCAAATCAACACGACAACAGAAGCCAGCCTTGTCATCACGGTAAAGCCCAACCCTGCCATCACGATAAACAAGTCCAACCCTGTCATCACGATAAACAAGTCCAACCCTGTCTTCACGATAAACAAGTCCAACCTTGCCAATACAATGCCCCAGTTCAGCCATGTCCGCATGATACGCAAGTCCAGCCGT
>JAQFZU010000435.1:0-26675 GCA_034696185.1 Henia vesuviana | reverse complement strand
GATGTTTATCGAAAAATTTTTTACGGATTAATTGTGCTGTTGCTAATGCTGATTTACCCTTTGGTACCTGTAAAAATCAAAATTTAAATTAATTTTTTATTTAAATTAATTTTTTTTTGAATTTTTTAAAATTTAATAAATTTAAATACGAACTTGGCAATTTTCGATATCCCAAAATACGCCGATTGGAGGTAGAAATTGAATTTTATTGTTTTTTATTATTTGGTGACCTGAAATTAAATTTTTTGTTTTAAAATTTGAATTTTTTTTTAAATTTTTTTTAAAAACCAATTTTTGATTTTGCCATGTGTTTTTTCTTTTCTGTTAATTTCTTTGTTTTTTAGAATTCATCGTCTTATAGTTGATTTGCTGTTTCTTTTCTTTCATTTTATTTCTTTTCTGGAATTGAAATTAAGTGTAAATTATCGTTTGTTGATCAAATTGACAATGGCGGTTATAAATGATAAACTGATAAAATTTTAGTTTGTAATTTGTTGTTTATTTAATGTTAATTTAATCTTTAATGTTATATTAGTCTTTACTTACCATTACTAGAGATTTTCCTGTTTTACATTTCAGATTCTCTACCTGCTTTTTACTCAACGAGAAATTTAGTAACAACAACTACGACTCCATTTTGATAACGTTAGATAATGAGGGAGATGGAGCGCCATCCTCAGTTGAATCTGCGAACTAAAATAAAATCTAGAAAATTCTTTGATAATTAAAACTAAATTTAGATTGAAATTTTAAAACTCAACATTAAATGAATGAATACAAAACATGTATTGCATGGTCACTTCCAAAGGATTGTCCACTCTTTGTTTCTGGAAAAACAGATTTATTCCTATTACATGTGACAGCAACAACTGCTCACAACGAAGTTCTAAGCTAGAAACAAGTCTAAAAAGTGGAGTTAAGAGTTATTTTAAGTAGTAGAAGTTTATCTTAAAATTTCTAAACAAAAAATAAACTTAAACAACTGCTGCACAGACCTGAAACTCAATAGCTCTGACAGTCATTAAAATTTACTTTTGTAATAACGACAAAAACAAATTTTACTATCAACATCTGCTCTTTTGTTATCAAACCAAATATATTTGCAGTCAACCAAAACCACAAACTATTACTGAAAATAATTTTCATCCAAAAAAACTAAATTTCCTTTCTTCTTTCAGTTAAAAATGAAAATAATTTTACTTTTGTATTTCATCATATCACCTCTACAGATGTATCAGTCAAAAGCATTACTTATGGATACACTTCAACCACTTGTTAAAGGTGTTAATGAATTATTAACACCAAAAAGTAAGTGATATTTATTATTACTTAACAATGCTTTTAATTATTGAAAACTTATTATTACAGACACAGGATGTAGTACCAACAATGAATGCACAGAATTGCTCGAATCATTACTACCCACAGCTGCTATTGCAATTATAGGGTTTAATATGTATTATCGTATTATTTTATCTCAAACTTAACACTAAATTATAATCAATTTACATTACAGAAGTCTCGGTCGCCTACAAAGCTTGGGACCATTTTTGCAAAACGTAAATACTTATCCGACTCCAACATTTACTATGACATTGATCGGCAAAGCGTGTTCGAAATTCAACTATTCAAACGACATTGAATCTAGACGAGACAACTATACTATTAAATTAGACAATCTTCAGTTCTCGGGAGATGTATCACTAAATATGAGTCAATTGTACGTATAACTTGACAGTTGTTGTTTCCCCATCCGAGAGATCGGACAGGGAAAAGATGATGATTAGCTGGGTTGCTCGGGTGGCCACCCGGTGGGCGTGGGGAATGTTGTGCGGGGGTTGATGAGGACGTGCGGCTACCCCACGTAGCCATTTAGTGTGCATATATGATATCTTAGACCTCGTATCGAGATCGTAGATACCGGTGCGAGGCCGGCGAACCTTAGGAGATGTTGGGAGCATGATGGTGATTGCGTGTTGCGGCCGATCAATAAAGGCTCGCTAATCCATAAATCACGCGTCCGTCCCAAATTATTCACGTGCACCATCTGCGATACCGCTGCCTGGACTTCGTATCCAAGCGGGGGCGGAACGGATGGTCACAAACTTTACTAAATTGCTATTTATTCTAGTGTCACTGGAACATTATTTGAAGTTGAAACAACTTGTTCAAAACCATCCACAACTTTAATTCCTTCAATACCAATATTGGATTTAAGCTGCCTTAAATTGGGTTTAGACGTTTCCAATATCCTCAGTGGTCGTTTCAGCATGGGTATATCGAATATGGAAATATACTTAGATTATGTTGCCCATAAAAATGCAAATTGGACATTTAATTTTGCTTCTATGATAAATATAGATAAGGTTCGAGTGACTAATGTTGATTGTCAAGGGGATGACACTGTATTTCAAACTGTCTGCACTTGTTTTCTCTCATCACAATTATTTTTAACTGTTTTAAATACTTACAGTATTTTGAATTATAACTGTTTGTTTGAAAGAATTTTTAATGATCCTCCTGTCAAAGCAGCGATGTGTAATGTTTATGCTATTTGATGTAATATTATAATAATTTAATAAACTACTGTAATATTGTGAGTTACATATATGCATAAATAAAATATCTAAATAGATGATTGCAGAGCATTTTGAATTTATTAAGATTGTTGTGATCTCAAAGGGGTCCGCGAATTAATTCGCTTATGCCTTAAGAATCACTAGTACCTTAAAATAGTTTATTTGATTAATATGCTATGACCTACTTCCCTATGACCTCGTTAGTATCTGCATTCCACAGGGAATTTAGATTGACCCGGATATTCTTGTTATCACAAGTTAGTGACGTCATTTGCTAACTTGCCAAACAGCTAATCCCGTCCCTCAGACGAACGGATTACCTCGTTTTGTCCACTAGGCATCCCTTGTTATTTAAGCCCTTGCAACCGGTTGGTCGGGATCAGTTCCTCACCATCCTACCAGCTACCAGCAACACGACAAGTCCTTAGCGACCCTCACTAGTCAAGCCAACAGAGTGCCATCAGAACCCAGTGGAGTGACTCGAGGATCAAGGACCGTCCAACCGCCTAGTTGGGAATCAACAGAGATTCCTGAACCCTTAGACATCAGCAGCCAAAACCGCCAGATCAGCCTAAACCAGGATCCATCCAGCCACAGCACCGGCGCGTGCCGACATAGAGAATCCGAGTCCTTCAGGTCTAACGCGTGGTAAGCTAACCACGCGCCTTTTAGTTAAGTGTTTTCTTTGAATTATCCTATTCCATTGTACAGCCCTCGTGGCTATTATATTATTCTGTAATAAGTTCTTTGCCACCTGGAATAAATTCTGAGTATATTTATTTTGCCACATAGTTTAGTGTTCTCTTTATTTTTGCTTTAACCACGTGAATAAATCGCGTGGTCTTTTTATATGTACGTATCTAACTAATTAGAGTCACCCGACTTCCGAGACACGAAAGATTTACATATTTTTCAACAGATTTTTATTATTACTTTATTACTCTAATTCTTACCCTTTGTGACCAGTCGTCACTCTAGGGTGCCATGGGTTCCAGTAATCTACAAATGGGGCACGACCTTGAAACCTACCTGGAATGGCACAACCCCATAATCTGAGTCATTCTGTATCTGGCTGTGGTCAAAAACAGATCGTCTTGGAAAAGACCACTGTGTGTAAAACATGCAGGGGGTTGCCCAGGTAAAAATGTGTTGGTCATGGGCTCAAGTACAAGGAAGCTACAGACAAATCGTCTTGAAAGAGACCACTGTGTGTGAAACATGTAAGGTGTTCCTCAGGTTGTAATGTGTTGGTCGTGGGGTCAAGTACAAGGAGGCTAAAGAGCATGTACAGCTACCCCATGTAGCCATTAGTTTGTGTAATAATATGGCTCCGTGCCATATGGTAGGCGGATTAAGTAGGTGTTAGAAACGTGGTGGTGACATAGGGCAAAGCCTTGAATAATAAAGGTCCCTGAACCTTTAAATCATGTGTCAGTTAATATCACATTCCCCCTTTCCTTTTATTGATTTAAAATTTATGCCCATAACCATTTTTCCCTCACTGATTCTAATTATCTTATCATTTCCTATATCTCCCAATCTCTTATGCCAAATTGTATTTTTTTCGGTCGCTTTAATACTTCTTTCAAGAATTTCACCCGTCAAAATATAAAGTTCCATATCAGTCTTAACAATATATCGATTCGTATTCTTAAATCCTATTAAACCAATTTTTCCATTTGACTTATTTATAATTTTAACTCCTTTTTCATCAATAAAACATTTGATAATATTAACACGATACTATTCTGATACAATTTTACTTCCCCTTTCCGTATTGCTAAAATAGTTTTGTCCTTTTCTGCCTTTATGTTTACTTCTTCCATCGATTTTTCCTTGTGTATCCCAACCAGGAATTTCTCTATTCTTTCTTTATACTCTCTAATTTTCTTGATTTGATCTTTTGTCTCACACATGGACTCATTAGCTTGGTACGGTTGTCCCATTATATAACTTTGCGTTTCTCTTCTCTTCTTTTCGTCTTCTTCAAATTGTTTAATTCGTCTTTCCTTTATT
This sequence comes from Henia vesuviana, assembly GCA_034696185.1. NCBI lineage: Eukaryota > Metazoa > Arthropoda > Chilopoda > Geophilomorpha > Dignathodontidae > Henia > Henia vesuviana. Next base: position 22,080 of record JAQFZU010000435.1, on the reverse strand, counting down.
TCTTCAATTAATAATACGTATTCATGATCGAGGTGCGTCCACTGCACCACCTGAAATGGCACAACCCCAATAACGACAACAGTTGTTAATCCCCCATCTGAGAGATTGGACAGGAGTAAGTAATATCTGGTCTTGGTGAGTAAGATGAGTGGGGTTGCTCAGGTGGCCATGCGGTGGTCGTGGGGAAGGTTGTGTGGGCGCTGAGAGACACGTACGGCTTCCCCCTCTAGCCATTTAGTGTGTGATTAGATAATACTACGTATCGGTATCATAGATACCGGTACAAGGCTGGCAAACCATAAGAAGTGTTGGGAGCATGGCGGTGATTGCAGGTTGCGGCCGATAATAAAGGCTCGGCAACCTATAAATCTCAAGTTATTCACGTGCCCCATGTGCGATACTGCTGTCTGGAATCCGTATCCAAGCAGCGGCGGAACGGATGGTTACATACTGTTATTCTCTATTCAATTGAGTGAAGAATACACTTACAAGGAATGCTTCCCTACTTGCCCTCCCTCAATTTGCATAAATTTAAAGAAATAATTTGATTATTACTTTATTACTTTATCAACTTATTTCTTTAATCCTTCTTGATACTTTCACTCTTGTTTTTCAATAGATTGTTGACAAAAATACTGGTTTTAGAAAAGAAATATCAAAACTACTTATCTGGTATTTCAAGAATTTATCTTTATTAATTAACAATGAACTTAAACAATTGTTTGATTACACAGTATATTGTATAATGAGTTAGTTTTAACGACTTGGTGGTGTAAATATCGTGCATCTCATTGAAACATAGGCTGGATTATTCAGTAAACTTTCAAGTTGACACTTCAAATTGATAGTTAGAAGTGAAAGGAAAAGATTAACCAAAACATTTTTAGTAATAAGGCAGTTGCAAATTGTTTGAAACGTTTTATCACCATCGCATTGTATGTTGCTTACTTCTAGATTTTTTATATCAGATACTATACTGTCTACAGTCCAATTTTGCTTAGATCTGGCCGTAAGAAGTACATGAATTCTGATTTTTGAAAGTTTAGTTTTGAAATTTCCAGATGCAATACTGGTGTCATCAAGGATGTTTAAGGTATTTGGTAGAGGACAGTCGATGACAATTTTTCGTAGCGATAGTTTTGTAAGTACACTTGGGCAATTCTCAGTTGAGAATGGATTGTCTATTATAGGTGCTGCAATCTTAAGCCTGAAATGATAAACAGTTATCAGATTTAAAATAATATAATAGTGAGTATATGGTATATATACATCTACATGAATTTACAGTCTATTCGAGTGAAGGATACACTTGCCAGGAAGAGTTCCACCCATCACGTGACCATAACCGTAATCAGTTATCTCAGAACATGAGAAAGGAGGTCAAATTGAAAGTACAAGCATCTTCCACTAAGTGTATTCTTCACTCAATTGAACAGAAAATAACAGTATCTTTACAAATAGCTAAGTTGCTATAATGAATTGATAATGCCTGATAATTTAATGAACAGTGGACCACCAGCAAGGGATTATAATTATCCTGGAACTTTTAAATTGAAAAAATATCTTCTAGAACATTGCAATCAGTAGGTTCAAGTTCCCGTGAATGTATAAACTCAAATATTAAAAATCATTAAATGCAACTATAACTAAATACTACAATAATGAAAAGTATTTAACAAACCATTTTGTCAGACCCAATAGGTCTATGGTTCCAGTAAAATCCACATCGTCTACTTGTATGGTTAAACTGTCACGTCTCTTGTTTGAATTATTATTGTAATTGAATTTTGAACAGACTGTATTGTTAACAAGTGTTAAGTTAAATGTTTCGCCAGGAATTATTTCGATGTTTTGAAGTGGTCCGATGCTGATTGGCTGTCCAATTTTTCTGAAAATAGTGAAATATTAGCCAAATTTGATAATAGAAAAAGTAGAAAACAAATTATTAATTATTGTTATTAATCATAAGGTAAAATGTTTGCTACTAATTACTTTTCATCTCTTATAAATCCACTAGCAATGGATAATCCGTTACTACCATCATCAATACAAGCCGTATTATTTATGCATCCTGGATCTGTTAATGAATACAGTTATTTATTACTTCTTTGACAGAATATACACCTATACTTACTTTGAGGAATTAGCACACTATTGGTACTGTCAAGTACATTGTTGACAGGAGTTCTTATTGGATCCGAAAGACCCGATATTGAATCCGAAAGACTCGATATTGAATCCGAAAGACCCGATATTGGATCCAAAACACCCGATTTTGCAGGGATTACACAAAGTAAACCAAATAATATGAATGTTGTCAAAAGTTGATCAGTCTTCATTTTGCTAAAAAAATTAATTATTATTTTAGCAGCAACTATAAAATCAAATTTGTTGGTTTATGACACAAAGCAATGCAATCTGCTAACTTGGTACTGCCGAAAAGCCAAACAAATTTTCATGACTATAAGCAGAAATAACACATTTATTTTAAAAACAAAAATTCCAAAGTTTTCGGTTGGTTATTTGATTGGTTTATTTTACGAGTTTTCAATTTTAAATTTTGTCGCATTGGGTAGTCTCTAATACGAAACGATAATCATTCAAACACTAGATCAACATTACGTTTTTAGTACTGCTAAGTAATTGTTTTTATGTCTGTTTATCATCAGGGCCGTTCCTGGGTATTTGGCTGCCCGTGTACGAAAATTATAAATCCGACTTTTTGCTGTCCACAGACTTTGTGTTAGGACTGTTACAATCCGGCTATAGATGGCGTACTCCATCTAGTGTTAGTTTTAAGGCTTTTAGTGTTCTTTATTGTTGTTCCTCGTATCATATGAATGATCTTTGTTTCTGTATCAAACAGAGGTTTGATAATTCTGTAAATGTGATTATTAAATCAGTTATTTTGCATCTCTTGAAAGAGCAGCTCACTCCTTGCCAGTCTACCTAACATTAGGCTTAGGAAGACTTAGGCCTTAACTGGGCCTAAGTCATCACTTTGAATCGATAACTAACTCTAATCCTATCTCAGGCTTAGATTAGCTTAAGGCCCAGTACATAGCCCTTCTTTAAGGGTGTTGGACACCGAGTAACAAAACGAACGCAACCGGGCATTGCACTTGTGCTCAGGTCGCGTAGTTCTGAAAAGAGCCGTTTTAGGAACTAATCGCTTTAGCCCTCTGAGGGTATAAGTCCCTCCACCATGCGCGTTAACACTAATTTGCGTCGGACCCTCATCGCCCACCACAGATTATGTTATTGTTTTAAAACATTGGGCATGTTTTGATTATTGAAAACAATTAAATTGTATAATGTTACGTGCATTAAGTGGCACACAAGATAACAAATGCAACTTGGAAGTTATTGTAAAGCAGTTGCTTCTTGGCTTCTGTAGAAAGAGTAGCTCAATTCTTTAAAGATACAAAGGTCTTTATTCGCTCTATTATTTTGGCTTAGTCTTATTATTTTCAAAATATACTAAATCTTGTTTGTTTCTTGCTTTACCAAAACTATTAATTTCAGCTACGGCATGAAACCACATTTTTGTGGCATAGAAGCATTGACTATTAAAGGCTACTAGCACGAGGTAATTTAACCAAGGAATACTGTTTGGATTTGTTTATAAAAAACTATATTTACCTACTCGTACAAGTGATTTTTTTCAAATTAAGCAGAGGTTTGAATCTGAAAGAAGGAAGACAGTTTGACGAAACCGTTTTCAGCTATGGTTTTGGGTTCCAGTTGACTCCAAATTTATTTCGTTTTGCAACAAAAGGACGGATATTGAGAACAAAAGTTGTTTGTGCGATCGATTTTTATTACTTTTGTCATAAAATTTCAGATCTGTGCACCACTTGTCTGAGTGCATTTTTTGTTTAAAAATATCAAGCTAAAAATATCTGAACCAAATTTCTAAATTTTAAAATTATAAAATTGTTTAAACCAAAAATTTGATAGTTGCATTCACTCATTTGTTTTTATTCATTTATCTTGTTTATCAAAAACAAAGAATTATCATTAAGAATCATTTTCACCTATGGAAAACAAGAAAAACAGATAATTGAATGCAGCTCTTGAAAAATATTTAAGAATATGGAAGTGATGAAACAAAGAATTGTTTTAATTAATTAAATTTATATTTAAAGTGCATATACATCTTTACTACAAGAACTCAATTATAAAATTTCAAAATAATAAATGAATGACTCAGAAAATAAATGACAATAAAGAAAATTATTTATTTCTTAATTAAATATTTGGTTTAAACTGTTATAAAAATTGAAAAATTTTGTTTAAACAGTTTAGCTTAAAATTGGAAAAATAATAATTGCACCCAAGCAAGTGGTTGTTATTTCAATAGTAAAGATGATGCGTGTTTGGCTCAACCACTCAATGTCGAATGAACCAATGATAGCAACAGAAAATACCAGTTGTAAAATAAATTTTTTTCTTTGGTTGCCGTTGACGCAATTGCACCCAAACAAATTGTAAGCACATCTCAAAATAAAAATCTTATAATAACGATCAAGATGATGCATGTTAGACTCGACCACCCATAGTTAGTCAATAATTAAATAATTAAATATTTACTAAAGTAGGGCTTTTTCTGCTTGTAGATGGCAGCACTCGACAGTGGTTGGATTTGTATAGAATTTCCTCCTGTACAAAGGTGACCGTCTCTTCATTAAATGGTTTTATTATAAATGTATTGCAATGTATTTAAATGTATTTTTATATTGAAATACATTAAAATGCAAATGCATTGCATATTTGTGCCAATAAATATATTTTAGATGCATTTTTGTTCCATACGGGTGTAGTGGTGGCGTTGTTGTTTATGTTTATGCTAATTGGTTTGTAGGCGTGGGCACACGTCAGTCTTGCCAACACACGTCAGTCTACCTGTCAAGGTGAAGTTGAATGTCCTAAGGCAATGGAAAGCGTGGTGCCAAGTTGGTGTGAGGTTTGTACATTTTAAATGATAAACGTTTATTATCTTTCAACTACTTTAATTGTGTTTATCTTATTTAAATACTACATTGGCGACGAGAATGTCGAACCTTATCCCACCGTTGGAGAATTTCGATTTCGAGGGACATGGAACCGGCGAGCGATGGGTCAGATATAAAAAATCTTTTACTTACTACGCCTGTGCGGTTGATTGTTCGAAGAAGAGGAGAACAGCATTTTTGTTGCATATTGCTGGAACTGAATTTCAGGAGCTGTGCAAGACTCTCGGAATTGATCAGGATACAGTGTATAAGGATGCTTTGAGTAAGTTGGACTTGTATTTTGAGCCAAAGCGGAACTCAGCGTTCGAAAGGCACGTTTTCCATGCAGCCAGTCAATTAATGGATGAGACTTGTGATGCCTTCGTGACACGACTGCGAACCCTGATAAGACATTGGCTGCGTTCAAAGCTCTTTACCTTATACGACTTTTACTAAAAGTTGTATAAGTTGCCTTTTACAACCAGCAATGATATCATATTTGTGTCATTTCTTTTAAAATGCAAAAGGCTACTTATACAAGTTTTAGTAAAAGTCATATAAGGTAAAGAGCTTTGAATGCAGCTATTGTGAATTTCAGGGTGATATTAACTTGCACATTCGAGATCAGTTCATTGAGAGATGCAAAAGCGATAAATTACAAAGACGTCTATTACAAAGTGAGGGCTTGAACCTAGACAAATTGCAGAAAATTGCTAGAGCATCCGAAGATCCGGAGTGACAGGCTCGCGAGATTGAGGGCCAGGAACATTGCAAAGCAGCGAATAGCGATGAGGTCCATTTCAGTCACGCGAATCTAACAGTGAGAAAAACAAGGTAATGAGACATCACAATGGAGACTGAAATGCCTAAGATGCGGACGTTATGGCCGTGAAAAAAATCACCTGTCGCGTTTCAATGTGTGGAAAATGTTATAATTGTGGCATTTTAGCTCACTACGCCAGATGTTGCACGAATACTACAACTAAAGAAACTGAAATAAGAATAAAAAAACCATCTTTATCTAAGGTACATTTTTTCCGTGATATTGAGAGCGAGGGAACATTCGACGACTCGATCTTCACGATTAATGATGGGACCAAACAGAGGAGGATGCTCATCGAAATTAATGGCAGGCCAATCCAGATGTATATAGATACCAGGGCTATGGTCAAAATTTTGTCCTTCAATATTTGGAAACTTATAAAAAAAAGATAAGGAGCACTTCGAAAAAACTGGGAATTGTGATGTTTTCACACAATGTGTATTCACTGTTCTTTAATATGAATAGCATTATTGACAGTTTTTCTTGTCTTTTTCAGGTTCTTGGGTGTTTGAAGAATATTAAGGCTTGTATTGAGTTGAGAGAGGGTACTATACGATTCCACGACAAAGGACACAAATAATTCCGCATCATACTCGCAGCGCAGTGGAGAACGAGATTTTCAGGTTGAAGGCCTTAGGTGTCGTCAAGGATGTTCCGGATCCTGCCGATCCCAATTTGATGCTAAACTTTTTGAGACCGGTCACGAAGAAGGATGGTTTGATGAGACTGTGTCTGGTGGCCATGCACCTCAATGGAGTCATCAAGAAGCAGAAATGCTTAATGTCATTGGTCAATGACATGATCAACGAGATGGCAGAGTTTGCGGACGCTTCCAAACTCGACTTTAATGAGGCCTATCAACAGATAGAATTGGAAGATACTTGCTGCAATTTAGTTGCTTTTGCCACCGAGTCGGGGACCTATTGTTTTACTCGTTTGGTTTACAAAATCTTGGTGGCAACTGAGATTTTTCAGAGCGTTATTCAGCGCATTCTGCAGGGATGTCCCGGAGTTAAAGATTATGTGGACAATGTCATCGTGACTGGAAAATCAACGACTGACCATGATCACAATTTAAAATGCGCATTGAGTGTCTTAAGCGAAAATGGCTTCATCTTAAATCGAAAAAAGTACAAATTCAGGGTCACTTGTTTACAACTTTTGGGACACATGGTGTTCACGAAGGGTGTCATGTTAGGTATTGATTGAGTCAAGAAATTGGAAGAGATGCGACCGCCAAAGAACGTATCAGAACTTAAAGGTCTTTTGGGTTTGACTAATGCTTGCGCCAGATTTATCCCAAATTTAGCTTTCATATTGGAACCCTTGCGTGTTTTAACGCGAAAAGGAAATTCATGGCAGTAGACAACATGCCATCAATAAACGTTTTAGCAATTAAACGACATTGTCACCAGGAGGATCCAACTCAACCATTTTTGATTGAATGCTGACATGAACCTTATGGTGGATGCTGGTCCTTTTGGAGTGGGAGCAGTTCTCACTCAGGTCTGCAGTAATGTTTTGCAGCCGGTGACTTTTGTGAATAAGGCACTAAGTAAGTCAAATGGAACATAGATATTCCCGAACCAAAAAAGAAGCATACGCAGTTATTTAAAAGTGTAAAAAATTTTACCTGTATTTGATTGGTTGACAGTTTACCATTATCACCAACCATAAACAGCTTGAGGTCATTTACTTGGCAAACTCTAGAGTTTCTGCCAGGATTAAGAAATGGCTTTTTTGCCTACAAGAGTACAAGTTTTCCATCAAGTACCAAGCCGAACGTACAAACATCGCAGACCCGTTTTTGAGATTGTTTGTTTTGGAGGACCACTAGTCATCCTATATTCAGTGTCTCACGGATCAATATGTTAACGCCATTGTGAAAGCAGCCACTCCAAGGGCACTGCGTTTAGAAAAAATCAGAAATGAGACCACTAAGAACATGAAACTGACCGCAGTTAACAAGGCCTTGATGTTCAGTGTTTGGAGTGATGATTTGCACAAATATAAAGAAGTCTCAATAGAGTTGTCTTGGAATCAGGGTATCCTTCTGAAGGGCAGCCGTATTGTCATACCTTTGAAGTTACGTTTGCGAGTGCTGGGATTGGCCCACGAGGGACACAAAGGCATTGTGAAAACCAAAGCTTTATTTAAAACGAAAGTCTAGTGGTTTGGTGTGGACTAACAGATCGAGAGGTCAGTTTGTCATTGTTTGCAGTGTCAAGTACAGGGACAGCCCGAGAAGTTGTGACCAAACGTCACTAGGGGGCAGCATGGATTTCCGGTTAGGTGACCTCTGGGGAACATTCATTAACGCAAGCTGGAGAACGCAGCCACTAATCCATAGTCAGTCTGTTTTTGCCCATCTTAGAGATGAGACAGGCAGTGGCAGCGCTGGCTATTCGGCCCATCATGGTAATGAGCGAGGCTGACCAATATCGTACGTGGTGGATGTGGCAGTGGCTGTGCAGAGGTTGAAAGTGTGTACGGCTGCTCTATGTAGCCGGAAAGCAGTGACTTAAGCATTAAGATTACATGTTAGCAGCTTTGGCCGTCGGCAAGTGGCCGGCAAACAGAGGAAGTGCAGGAAATGGGACAATGATGTGAGTCGCAGCCTTAATTGAATATAGGCTCAAACATCACTAAACATGCGTCCATTTAATTCATTTCATAGTGTCCATCCGGGAAACCATCGTCTGGGAATTGGGCCCAAATGCCGGTGAAACAGCTGGTCACAATTGGGGGCCTGGCCAAGATTTGAACCCAGGGACCGCACGCAAATTTTTAGTTTAAGCGAGCATGGGTAGAGGGAAAGTTGTCCCACCGGGCAACCAGCTAAGGGGAAGGCTGCCCTGACGAAACATAAGCGGATGGCTCGTGCATCTCTACAAAATGGTGATTGGCGTTAATGTGGTCTGTGGTTATGAGCTAAACAGGGCGTAAACAGTCACCTGGGTGACGGAAATGGGTCTGGTGGGTCATGTACGGTACTCCCTACCGAACACGACAGGCTATAAACTCACCAAAAAGCTGGCCTGCTGAAATTGGAAATAATTGCAATTGCCACATTGAAATGTACACAGACTGAGATAATCGAGATTATGGAATTAACTCGATTCTAGCGCCCAAGACTATGGAGTTGGGTAGATGGTCATGTTCGACTCTTACTCGGTCTGCACATTGTGGCAGATAGGTGGCTTTACCATCGGTTCGCCATTAGTATGTTGTAGTGGGTGAATCAATCCCCATTGATGGGTGGCTTATGGCCTGATGGAGGCCATTAGTTTGCCTGCTAGTCAAGGGTGTACGATGGACCAAGAATAATTTGGCAAACCTCAACCCTGAGGCCGTGGGGATGGTTAGCATTGCAGTACGCAGGTTGCTGCCAGGAACGGTGGAGTAAGCTGTAGTGAATCGTGAATCGTACCCTCACAACTTTCTCTATTTTTCATCCTTGTTCCCACAATTCTACTAGTGCCTCTAGCTAAATAGTTCTCTAATTTCCAATTTCCTTCTCCAAAATCACTTTTTCTGTCATTTTCACCCTTTTACTTTTAAAGGCCTTTACGTGGTGTTGTCAGGAACCCAGGGGCAGTCAAGGGTTAAAGTGGCCGTTTCCCGTAATTCCGAGCATTGTCTACGGACTAACAGGCATGGTCAGGCTCGCACCCTTCCTTTCATGCGTGTCCGACCGTGTTCTACCTATTCTTCACTGCACTCCATGAAATAGGGGTTGTGGTCTGTGTCTGGAATAATCGAGTGGGACGTAACCATGGTCATTTCTTTGCCCATAGACTATTGGTGAAAGTAGTGAAAGAATGTTATTCAAACATGGTGAGGTTGTACCGTCGACCATTACGACATGGGCACTCGAAACTGTGAATTGGCCATAAGTCAACCAATTTGTGCAAACCTTGGGAAATACGCATAAAATTTTCTGTCTGAAAATTGCGTTTACCGAATCAAAGGGAAATGGGAGTGTCATTTTTCCACAAACCCTCTCATACTTTTTGTGTTTATTTTTATTTTTCATGTTTTCCCATTTTTTTTTATTTTTTTTTTGTTTGATCTTGGTAGCCAACCAATCAACCTACAAACAAGTGGCCATTAGTTGCCATGGGGATCCAGCCTGACAGTAGACTTACAAAGAACAAACCACGCTTTAAATTTGTTGAACTCTGGATATTGGCAATGAAATTCTTTTTTTTGAAAATATCTTTTGTTTTGACTGGTTTGTTGCAACTAATTGCATTGTCCGAGATAAATGCAATTTATAATCGTTTTTGGACCTATTTCTAGTTATGAAATAATTTTTATTTTTTTTTTATTTTTTAACTAGAAATAATGAATGTTTCAACATCTGCTAACATGAGGGTCATAATCCCTTTCTTTGTTTGAACAAAGAAAAAAGGGAAAAAACACTAATCCCTCACACGGATCTCTCCCAGGGGATTAAAGGGTACGATACACCCCTCTCAATAGTCAATTAACCTCACTTTTAAGGTCAACCTGACCAGCCAATGAAAAATGACTTTCGTCATATGTAATTAGCTGGCTGTCGACTTTTTGACACCAGAACTTTAATCTGAGAAACATCAAGTATGGGAATTAATTCATTTACCAAAAGGAAAAAAGTAATAAAAAGCAAATGGGTTTATAGAGTAAAGACAGATGATAAAGGAAATTTATTAAAATATAAGGCTAGGTTAGTAGCAGTCCAGTAGGATATAGTCAAAGATGGGGAATTGATTATGAAGAGACCTATTCGCCTATAATTCGGATTAAAACGTTACGAGCGATTATTAATGAGGCAGCATTTAGAGGTTTAAGACCTAACAACATGTTATAGAAACGGCCTATTTACATGGGACATTGGAACATGTATACATGAGTTACCTGAGGGGTATAAAGATTCGAAGGATAGAATTTGTAAATTAAGAAAGAGTTTATATGGACTGAAGCAGGCAGGATGATGTTGGAATGAGAGACTTCATCAGCTGATTGGGGGGAAGGGTTAGTACTAACAATGAGATAGAAAAAGAAGTAATAAGTAAATTCAAGAAACAAGTAAAATGGAAGGAATGGGGAAATTAAATCATATCTTAGAAATGCAAGTAGAATTTGAAAATAGAAAAATAAAATTAAACCAACAGAAGAAACATTGGAATTATTTGGAATGGAGATCTGCAATACAACAGTAAGTCCAATGTGTATTGGTCAAGACCTAGACGAATTAAAAACAGTTAGTAAAGGAGTAGAACTCGAAATGTACAAGGAATACATTGAAAAATTAATGTATCTGGCAGTCTGTACTAGAATTGATATTGCATTTACGATAACATGTTTATCACAGTATAATAAAAATCCAAAGAAAATTCATTTAGAAGCAGTAAAACAAGTGTTAAAATATGTGAAGGAAACGAAAGAATATGGATTGTAGTATGGAAAACAAGACAGAGATTTGAAAGTATATACAGACGCAAGCTGAAATATCACAAAAGATGCAAAGGGATTTTCAGGATGGATAATAAAGGATGGAGACTCAATAATCAATTGGAGAAGCAAGAAACAGAAATTTGTAGGAGAGAGTTCAACTGAAAGCGAACAAGATGCGATAGCAGAAGTAATTAAAGAATTGTTATGGACAAAAGATTTATTGTAAGGAGTTGGATTGGTGGAGAAAAGGGAGAAATTGGTGTTATACACAGATAGTATGAATAATGTGTTCACGATGAAAAAGGGAGTCAGAAGGGCAAAGACGAAATATTTAAATAGAAAAAATTATTATATAAAACAAAATATAACTGAAGGGGGAATTATAGTTAGACACACCCCAGGGGAACTGCAAGAAGCAGATATCCTAACTATGCCAATCTCAAGTGAAACATTAAAGAGAAATATCGGTCAATTGAAATTAACATGTAATTAATTATAAAACAACGGGGGGATTTGTGAGTGTTTGTTATTCTAATTAATTTGTCGTTCCACCACCAGAGGGAGAAGAAACCGGAAGCGAGATGAGCGAGTGGGAGTAAGGAGAAGAATAAGGCATGAAGGGACAGATTGGAATAAGATACCAAGGAATAAACATTACCATTTATTCATTTAATATGTTAGTTCATTTGTATTAGTTAAATAGTTAGATTTATTAAAGTTATTCATTGTTCTTAAACAATCGAGTCGTTATTGTAGAAGGAGGAACAAAGAAGAAGACGAAATAACAAAGAAACGAGGAGAGAGAGCGAGCAAGTTTTGGCAGGAAAAAAATCCATCCACATTACTAAATAGTCAGAATTATCTGGATATAGAAATAATTACTCAAGTATTGAAAATATTAAAATGAATGACCCAGAAAATAAATAAAAATAAAAATAATACATTTTCAGGCTTATATCTGGTCAATCAATAATTATATATGAAAATATTTGCTAAAATAAGGCCCACATGTCCTTTCTGAGCTCTCTCTCTGGTAAAGAGCTCCAAATGTTTTTCAGTTCTGCTGGTAGATGGCAGCTTTCGAACGGTGGATGGGTTTGGATTGTGTATTTCCTCTTTCTCACATCTCCATTTGTCAGTTGACTATTTATAAAACTAAGAACATCCATATATATTGTAATAATTATTACAGGTTGTTGAGAGAGAAAGAAAAGAATGAAATATCGCTTATCGCCGCCAGCAGCAACTAATGCTATACGCGGCGTGACCCAGAAATAAACAAATTCAACGAAAAAAAGTCAATCAAATGGATGCAGACAACCAATTTGCATAAATTTAAAAAAGTAAATCGATTATTACTTTATCAACTTATTTCTTTAATCCTTCTTGACACTTTCATTCTTGTTTTTCAATAGATTGTTGAGAAAAATACTTGTTTTAGAGAAAAAAATATCAAAACTACTTATTTGGTATTTCAAGAATTTATCTTTATTAATTAACAATGAACTTAAACAATTGTTTGATTACACAGTATATTGTATAATGAGTTAGTTTTAACCACTTGGTGGTGTAAATATCATGCATCTCATTGAATCATAGTTTGGATCATTAAGAAAACCTTCAATTTGACACTTCAAATTGATATTTATAAGTGCAAAAATAAGATCAGTTAAAAACTTTTTAGTAATAAGGCAGTTGCAGATTGGTTCAAATGTATCATCACCATTGCATTGTACGTTGCTTATTTCTAGATTTTTTACATCAGATACTATACTGTTTACAGTCCAATTTCGGTTAGATCTGGCTGTAACAAGTATATGAATTCTCAGTTTTGAAAGTTTAGTTTTGAAATTTCCAGATGCAATACTGTCGTCATCAAAGAAGCCAAAGATATTTAGTTGATCAAGACAGTCGATGTCAATGTTTGGTAGCGATGGTGCTGAAGGTAGACTTGGGCAATTCTCACTTGAGAATGGATTGCCTAATATGGGTGCTTTTAAATTAAGCCTGAAATGATAAACAGTTATCAGATTTAAACTGGAACTTTTGTTTTGAAAAAGAAAATTCTAGAACATTTCAATCAGTAGGTTCAAGTTCACTTGAATGTATGAACTAAATACTACAATAATGAAAAATATTTAACAAACCAATTGTTCAGATTCATTAGGTCTATGGTTCCAGTAAATTCGATATCGTCTACTTGTATGGTTAAATTGTCACGTCTCTCGTCTGGATTATTACTGTAATTGAATTTTGAACAGAGTGTCTTGTCAACAAGTGTTATTTTAAATGTTTCGCCAGGATTTATTTTGCAGTTTTGAAGTGGTCCGATGCTGATTGGATGTCCAATATTTCTAAAAATAGTGAAATATTAGCCAAATTTGATAATAGAAAAATTTGAAAACAAATTATTAATTATTGTTATTAATTATAAGGTAAAATGTTTGCTACTAATTACTTTTCAACTTTTATAAATTCACTGGCATCATTTAATCCTTCAATAAGATTATTAGTACAATTCGTATTATTTATGCATCCTGGATCTGTTAATGAATACAGTTATTTATTACTTCTTTGACAGAATATACACCTATACTTACTTTTAGGAATTAGCACATTATTGGTACTGCCAAGTAAATCGTTGACAGAAGTTGTTATTGGATCCGAAAGACCCGATATTAAATCCAAAACACCCGATTTTGCAGGGATTACACAAAGTAAACCAAACAATATGAATGTTATCAAAAGTTGATCAGTCTTCATTTTGCTAAAAAAATTAATTATTATTTTAGCAGCAACTATAAAATCATATTTGTTTGTTTATGACACAAAGCAATGCAATCTGCTAACTTGGTACTGACGAAATAACAGATTAATTTTTAAAAACCTTAAACATTAAAAAGAAAAATTCTGAAGTTTTCGGTTGAGTTATTTGATTGGTTTATTTTACAAGTTTTCAATCTTAAATTTTGTCGCATTGGGTAGTTTCTAATCCGAAACGATAATCATTCAAACACTAGATCAACATCACGTTTTTAGTATTGCTAAGTAATTGTTTTTATGTTTGTTTATCATCAGGGCCGTTCCTGAGTACTTGGCCGCCCGTGTGCGAAATCCAATTTTTGCTGCCCCTGTTAAACCGCAAACCACACAAACTACTTCGTAGCACTTATAGTAGTTTTGGAGTAGCGTTGGACACCGGGTAACGGAACGGACACAACCGATCATTGCACTTGTGCTCGGGTCGCGTAGCTCTGAGAAGGACCGTTTCAGGGACTAATCGCTTTAGCCCTTCTGAGGGCATAAGTCCTTCCACCGTGCGCGTCAACACTAATCTCGTCAGACCCTCATCGCCTGCCACAGATTACGTTATTGTTTTAAAACATTGGGCATGTTTTGATTATTGAAAACAATTAAATTGTATAATGTTACGTGCATTAAGTGGCACACGAGATAACAAATGCAACTTGGAAATTATTGTAAAGCAGTTGCTTCTTGGCTCCTGTAGAAAGTGTATCTCAATCTTTTAAAGATAGAAAGGTCTTTTCGCTCTTTTATTTTGGCTTAGTCTTATTATTTTCAAAATATACTAAATCTTGTTTGTTTCTTGTTTAACCAAACTATTAATTTCAGCTAAGGCATGAAACCACATTTTTGTGGCATAGAAGCATTGACTATTAAAGGCTACTAGCACGGGGTAATTTAACCAAGGAATAACTGTTTGGATTTGTTTTTAAAAAACTATATTTACCTACTCGTACAAGTGATTTTCTTCAAATTAAGCAGAGGTTTGAATCTGAAGGAAGGAAGACAGTTTGACAAAACCGTTTTCAGCTATGGTTTCGAGTTCCAGTTGACTGCAAATTTATTTCGTTTTGGAACAAAAGGACGGATATTGAGAACAAAAGTTGTTTGTGCAGTCGATTTTTATTACTTTTGTCATAAAATTTCAGATCTGTGCACCACTTGTCTGAGTGCACTTTTTGTTTAGAAATATCAAGCTAAAAATATCTGAACCAAATTTCTAAATTTTAAAATTATAAAATTGTTTAAACCAAAAATTTGATAGTTGCATTCACTCATTTGTTTTTATTCATTTATCTTGTTTATCAAAAACAAAGAATTATCATTAAGAATTGTTTTCACCTATGGAAAACAAGAAAAACAGATAATTGAATGCAGTTCTTGAATAATATTTAAGAATACGGAAGTGATGAAACAAAGAATTGTTTTAATTAATTCAATTTATATTTCAAGTGCATATACATCTTTACTACAAGAACTCAATTATAAAATTTCAAAATAATAAATGAATGATTTAGAAAATAAATGATAACAAAGAAAATTATTTATTTCTTAATTAAATATTTGGTTTAAACTGTTATAAAAATTGAAAAATTTTGTTTAAACAGTTTAGCTTAAAATTGTAAAAATAATAATTGCACCCAAGCAAGTGGTTGTTATTTCAATAGTAAAGATGACGCGTGTTTGGCTCAACCAGTCAATGTCGAATGAACCAATGATAGCAACAGAAAATACTAGTTGTAAAATAAATTTTTTTCTTTGGTTGCCGTTGACGCAATTGCATCCAAACAAGTTGTAAGCACATCTGAAAATAAAAATCTTATAATAACGATCAAGATTATCTGTGTTAGACTCGACCACCCATAGTTAGTCAATAATTAAATAATTAAATATTTGCTAAAGTAGGGCTTTTTCTGCTTGTAGATGGCAGCACTCGACAGTGGATGGATTTGTATAGAATTTTCTCCTTTACAAAGGTGACCATCTCTTTATTGAATGGCTTAATTGAGTTCTTGTAGTAAAGATGTATATATGCACTTGAAATGTAAATTGAATTAATTAAAACAATTCCTTGTTTCATCACTTCCGTATTCTTAAATATTTTTCAATGGCTGCATTCAATTATCTGTTTTTCTTGTTTTCCGTAGGTGAAAACGATTCTTAATGATAATTCTTTGTTTTTGATAAATAAGATAAATGAATAAAAACAAATGAGTGAATGCAACTATCGAATTTTTGGTTTAAATAATTTTATAATTTAAAAATTTAGAAATTTGGTTCAGATATTTTAGTTTAAAATTTTTAAACAAAAGATGCACTCAGACAAGTGGTGCACAGATCTGAAATTTTATGACAAAAGTAATAAAAATCGATCGCACAAACAACTTTTGTTCTCAATATCCGTCCTTTTGTTGCAAAACGAAATAAATTTGGAGTCAACTGGAACTCGAAACCATTGCCGAAAACGGTTTCATCAAACTGTCTTCCTTCTTTCAGGTTTAAACCTCTGCTTAATTTGAAGAAAATCACTTGTACGAGTAGGTAAATATAGTTTTTTAAAAACAAATTCAAACACTAGTTGTCAGCACAAAAATAAAATTATAAATTTAAATTATCTAACCTAACCAAAACTTTGTTTAGTCAACTTTTACATTTCTTGGTCAAATTAATCTAGTCCTAGTCTAGCGATTAGCGCACTCACCTTAGAACCTCAAGATTTAAAGTCATCCCACATGGAACAAAAATGCATTTATAATATATTTTTGTGCCAATATTTGTATATTTTAAATGTATTTAAATGCATTCAGTAAATATATTTTTATGCATAAGTCTTGACTGTGACTTTTGGTTTGTTTTAGAACAAAAAACAAAATTTTGATAATTATACTTGCATTTTACAAAATCTCTAATTGTGCAATTGTTGATAGAATTTATGGATTTGATAAAAAAAATTTATTTTTTAGTTAAAATGAAGATCAATACGCTATTGAAAACTTTCATACAGTTCAATATACTTTGTGCGATCTCTGTGCAGTTGCAGCTTTTGAATGATCTACTGAAACCCGTCAACAATTTAATTAACAATATCGGTGATGTGCAAATTCCAAAAAGTAAATATTGTTTTAAAAAATAAAAATAAAAATAATTAATACATTCATTTACAGATCCAGGATGTATTTATAATTCAGATTGTAAAAACGAGCTTGATGAAGGATTGTCTCTTGCTAGTGATTTGATAAAAATTGAAAAGTAATTAGCAAACTTTACATTTACAATATAAAATAGTAATGCGTTTAAACAAAAAAATTTTAAAAGTTAATGTTTTGTTCTAAATTTTGTATTTTCAGAAATATGTCCGAGCCTATCAACATCGGACCACTTGAAAATTTTATTATTAATGCAGGCCAAGCATTTAACATGAAACCTGTTGGACTAAATGTTTGCTCAAAATTCAATTATACTAACGACCCAAATTTACGACTTGACGTATCAACTATAGAAATCAATGGTGTGGAGTTTACTGGAACTTGAGCAATCTACAAAAATGGTTATTGATTACAAATATTTTTTAATACATTCATGACAATTTGAAATTCAAATTTATTATTGCAAGTTTTCCATAAATTAATTTATGTTTCTTTATATTTCAGGCTTAAGATTACAGCTCCATTAGTAAATAATCCATTATCAAATGCGAATTGTCCAACTGCACCATCTTTAGCAATACCATTACCAAACTTAGAGACAATAACATGTTTGATCACAAATATCCTATCACTCAATCTTAATACTTTGGGATCTGGAAATTTCAAAGTTAGTCTTTCAAAAATTCAGCTTCATGTACTTGTTACAGCTAGATGTTGTAATAACAACCTAAATTGGACCGTAAACAATGTAGTACGTGATCTCAGAAATCTAGAATTAAGCGATATACAATGTGATGGTGATAAATTGTTTCAAACAGTCTGCAAATGTATTATTACTAAAGATTTGTTTATTAATCTTCTCATTGCAATCCTAAATATTAATTTACGTTGTGAAATTGAACATTATCTTAATGATATGGATTACGCTCCGTTAAGATGCGAAAAATTTAAACCACCAAGTGGCTAAAACTAATTCATTGTACAATATACTGTGTAAACAATGAATTTTTTAAGTTTATTGTTAATTAATAAATATAATTTGTTGAATCTAAGATATTTTTATATTTTCTCTCTCAACATTTTTTCCTAAGATTGCTTCCACCTGCTTGTCCTATTGATTGGGAATTTCTAACTATTAGGCACATTGTTTGCGATTGCTTGAGGTATTCTGCAATTCAGCAGCAGCTTTGGGGTTTTTGCAGACATTGCTTTTGTGGTGATCCGCCCTTGCAGAGCTTGACTCAAGCATGAGAATATCGTGTCCCCCGATATTCTATTTGTTCACGACCCCTTTGTCGAGCGATTTCGCACCACCATGTTAACTTCCCGTTTGGCACACGAGACGGGCGTGACCCAGTTTCTTTTGATGAGTGGACACCGGTCACTCGGTTCCCCCCCCCCTCCCGGAGCTACGCTGGCGCAACATCAAGATCAAAGAGCACCCTTTCCGATGAGGAACTCCCTGTCTGACTCCTATCCACCGCCAGGGCCGAGGCAACAAGGCAAGGTCTCCGAGGAAAGATTAACAACAAGTTATACAACCCCCCAACAAACAGCAACTCCAAGGATCTCAAAAGCCCCACAGTCAAGCCTAAGCCCAAACCACAGCTAGGAGTGATATTTCCCACTGTTGAGCTGCCAGAGCTCCCTTGCTGGAGAGCTCCTTTGCTCGATATTGTTTTCCTCCCACCCCAACCTAGACTCGCAGTCTAGTCGCTGTATTCGTAAAGTAAATTTAGATACTTACGTTCATCGTAAATATCAGTTATTAATTGTCTTATCAAACCCCATGTTTAAAGACCTAGGCTGTACATATGTTAGAATAAACTATTAGCAGTAGTTTTCACAGTTTAACCGAGTAAGATTCTTTTCTCTAAATTGTCCCAACGCCACGTGAGTTTGCCGAGTCAAACTTTTGCTACATTTTAACCACTCTCCGAGGGATTTTTGGCCGAAGGAAGTGGGAACGCGGCACCTTCTTTGCTTGATCTATTGGGGCATCATGCTATTTTCCAGAAGACTTTGGTCTTTCCACTCGTGCAGGGTTGTTTGCATCCATTTGATTGACTTTTGTGTCATTGAATTTGTTTAATTCTGTGTCATGCCGCGTATAGCCTTAGTTGCTGCTGGCGGCGATAAGAAATATTTTATTCTTTGCTTTCTCTCTAAACAGCCTGTAATAATTATTACAATATATGTGGATGTTCTTAGTTTTATGAATAGTTTTATATCTCAACAAATAACTGATTGTGGTTATGGTCACCTGATAGATAAATTCCTCCCAGCAAATGCATCCTTCATTCGAATAGACCATAAATTCATATAAATATACATATACAATACGTTCACTATAATATTATTTTAATTGATTCAAGGCTTTTAAAATCTGATAACTATATCATTTTACGCTCTACATACGAGACAATCCATTCTCAAGTAAGAATTGTCCAAGTCGACCTGCAGTAATTCCACTATCAAATTAGCCTGTGTTGGTCAAAATATTTTTGATGATAATTTGCCATCTGGAAATTTCAAAAACTAAACTTTCAAAAATCAGAATTCATGTACTTTATATGGCCATATGTTGCACACACTAATAAGTTTAATGTATAAAATCTTTTGCCAATAATAAAGAATTGTAAGCAGTACTTTTGGAAAATCTTTATTAGTTTTCCAAAAAATGATAAAAATGTAAAAATTATATTTGTCTTAAAACATTTTTACACAGGATAATTATTACAATATTTGTGGATCTAAATTAAAAATTGCCATAATACATTCAAGTTGATTGATAAAGCACAATTACATATGTCAAAACCGTACCCACCATCTGTCAAAAGAAATATTAAGAACAATAAACCCATTTCACTATCTTGTTTTCACAGTTTTTTGCAGTTTTCAAAACAATTTTTAAGCCAAATCATTTTAAAAAACTGTAAAAACACATTAAAACTAGTACAACTTACACTGATAAAACTGATGAAACGATCATGACCTTTTTCTCTCAGCTAATGAGAGAATTTGGTTAGGCGGATTACCCCGCCTTAGCCACCAGGGACTGGACCTTATTTAAGTCCCTGAGACAGGAAGTTCGAGACTACATTATTCTCAACCTCAACCAAACCTGTCAAGCGCAAGAACATCTCAGCAACCTCAACTTGTCAAACCATCAGCGAGCATATACAGCCCAGTGGAGTGACCGAGGCCCTGACGTTAACAGCTTAGCAGATTCCGAGGACGGAATAACCAATAGCAAACCCTAGACAACAGCAAAATATCCGAGAAGCCTGAAGTCCTTCAGCACGGACACGTGCCCACCTAGAGCCTGCGACCAACCTTTTAATAATTATTTTATTATTGCATTTCGTAAGACCCTCTGCCGGCCAACCATTGTTCTCCGATGTATATTTTCGAATCTTATTCTTGTACGAATAAATTCAGAGTTATTTTGCCAATCATTTGTCATTCAGTTAATTTGCTATTTCTTTACCACATGTCATAAACGCGTGGTCCTTTCATCGAATTTAATTCATCAAATTCAGTTAACCTCGGAGGCACGACAAGTCGAGTTTGGAAGCGACCGCACACTCTGCGATCTCGTTGATCATGTCATTGACCAATGACATTATGCATTTCTGCTCCTTGATGACTCCATTGAAGTGCATGGCTGCCAGACACAGTCTCATCGAACCATTCTTCTTCGTGACCGGTCTCAAAAAATTCAGCACCAAATTGGGATCGGCAGGATCCGGAACATCCTCGACGACACCTAAGGCCTTCAACCTGAAAATCTCGTTCTTCACTGTGCTGCGAGTATGATGCGGAATTCTTTGTGCCCTTTGTCGTGGAATTGTAGTACCCTCTCTCAGCCTAATACAAGCCTTAATATTCTTCAAACAGCCAAGAACCTGAAAAAGACAAGAAAAACAGTCAATAATGCTATTCATATTAAAAGACAGTGAATACACATTGTGTGGAAAAATCACAATTACTAGTTTTTCCAAAGTGCTCCTTATCTTTTGTTTATAAGCTTCCAAATATTGAAGGACAAAATGTTGACCATAGCCCTGGTATCTATATACATCTGGATTGGCCTGCCATTAATCACGACGAGCATTCTTCTCCATTTGATCCCATCATTAATCGTGAAGATCGAGTCGTCGGACGTCTCCATTCTCTCAATGTCACGAATAAAGTATACCTTAGATGGAAGTGGTTTTTTTTATTCTTTATTCAGTTTCTTTAGTTGTAGTATTCGTGCAACATCTGGCATAGTGAGCTAAAGTGCCACAATTATAACACTTCCGACTCGTTGAAACGCAGCAGGTGATTTTTTTCATGGCCGTAATGTCCGCATCTTAGGCATTTCGATCTCCATTGCGATGTCTCATCGCCGTGTTTGAATCCCTCATTTTTCTCACTGTTAGATTAGCGTGACTGTCGTTCTCACGGTCTATAGCGGTTGACAAAATAGACCTCATTGCTATTTGCTGCTTTGCAATGTTTATGGCTCTCAATCTTGCAAGCCTGTCACTCTGAATCTTTGGATGCTCTAGCAATTTTCTGCAATTTATGTAGGTCCAAGCCCTCACTTCGTAATGGACGTCTTCGTAATTTATTGCTCTTGCATCCCTCGATGAACTGATTTCGAATGTGCGAGTTAATATCATTCTGAAATTCACAATAGCTGCCTTCAAAGCTCTTTACCTTATATGATTTTTACTAAAACTCATATAAGTAGCCTTTTGCAATTTAAAAGAAATGACACAAATATGAGGGTGTTGACAAAATATAGAGTAGAGGTACCCTATGGGGTACCTTATGGGGTAGGGTAAAAATGTATAAAATCACTACCTACGGTGGCCCAGAGCCG
>JAQFZU010000434.1:0-26730 GCA_034696185.1 Henia vesuviana | reverse complement strand
GAGAAATGCTAATGGAATTAAAAAAATCAGTGGAAAGTTAAAAATTGTCATTTAAAATAATGTAATAAAAATAAATATTAATTCACAAAACAAATAGAAATAAATTCTTAGTTTTTAATATACGAAAAATATTACAAGCATATATAAATCGACTAGTCTTCAATTAACTCCGTTTCAGATAACGAATTTGTCCGTCTAATTCGCATTGGCGATATTGCATCCTAATTAAATAAATTTAAATAATTCACACTTAATTAATTTAAACTTAAATCACCTTATCGCCCATAGCAGATGCGCCAGGCTCTGACACGTAACCTTCTTCTTTCAAATCGTCATCTTCATAATCTTCATCGGAAACTAATTATAAATTAAAATTAAATTAAAATAATTAATAAATTTAAATTATAAACAAACATTCATCAAATAATGGCATTTTATTTGGTTGTTTTATTTTGCATATCATTTCAGCTAAATCGGTAAAAGAAGCATCTCTACTCCGTGACATCTATTATAAATATTAATTAATTAATTAAAAAAAAATTCAACAATTTCTTTTAGTTACTTGATGTTGAAGTGCACTTTTACCAACTGTTTTATCACATTTAATTAAACCTGGAACAGTTCCTTGTGTCTCCCAAGTGGCAAAGAATGTCTTTCCGTAAGTATAACCCAAATCCTATTTTTTTTTAAAAAATGTTTAAAACAGTCGAATTAAATTGAATTAAAACAATACCCTAATTTCATCGAAACTTCCAAATTGAAGTGTTTTAAAATTATCAATTGGTGGCCTAATGTATTCGCAATAATCACTTCTTTTAACTTCTTCTAATTGTCGTACACAACTTACATACGCAAGTCGAGATTGGATTTCAGGGAGATTAGGAACCTGTAAAATATTTTTTTTTTAAATAATAAAATATTTCAAAAATTTAAATTCAACTCACTTTAACTGGGGTAGTCCAAGGATTCCACCTTTTCATTAGCAACCACCAACCGGATAATTTATCACCGTAATTCGTGAGATCAGTGTCATCTTGACTGCCAACATCAATGGCTAATATAACATGAGCTCCCATATTCCGCATCACATCGGCTAAATTAGATACATTTAACAGTTTAAAAATACAATTTAAGCAACAATAGACACTATACTACCATGCGAAAAGCCCCAATTAACATTATAACACCATAAAGGAATAGCTTTTTTCCAATTTTAAACAACAACCAGTTACCCATTTTCAACATTGCCATTGTTGGAATATTTAATTTAAATTTTAAAACACCCGAAACTTAAATAATTCATAAAAATTCATTCATAAATTTCTGTTATTCGTATTTTCCAATTTTCTGAACCAAAAACATAGCAAAAGCATAGCCAAAAGCAAAATCGAAAAGAAATACCAGAAATCATGAATTAATTATTTAAAATTGAATTGGAGGAACAGTTGGATACACAATTTAAGTTAGTAAACGACAGTTTTTCTTTATGGGTCTTGGCAACTCTTTGGGTACCTGGTAAATTATCAACATATGCTCCATCCACCAGGAGATGCCCATCTTCGGGATCACACAGTGGAGGGAGGAGACCGCATATCGACATGCTAGCTCGGACATATCGCCACAGTGAACCTGGGAACCAAAAGGCCAAACGGATAAGTAATTTACATCTTAAAAGTTACCGGGTAAGTTATTGATGTAGCCACCATCCAAAAGCAAATGACCATCTTCTGGATCGCATAGTGGTGGCAGATAACCTGACAGAGACATACTCGCTCGTGCATATCTCCACAATGATCCTATTTAAAAAAGTTTAACCGATTAATTTCCTTTTGATAAATTTAAAATAGTGAAATTAGTAATACTGATGAAATATTGCCGGGAATGAGAAAAGCTGTGGCTGGAATTGAATTGATTTAAGTGCAATTGATTTAAGAATAATAAAAATAATAATAAAAAAATTTTTTTTTTAGTTTTTAAATCAAATTTACCATGGGTGTGTACTCTCATGCAACTGCTGGTGATATCAGTCGTAATGGCAAAATAAGGAAGCCAAAGATCTTCAATTTGAACATCACCAAAGACCCCTTGAATAAGTTTATTGAATCCATCACCAGTAAACATTGCAGTTGAAGGATACGTTAAGTCTAAAATCTGTCTCCAAACTGACGTCATTTTCTGTAAGAAAATTAAATTATAATCGTATTTAATTTTTGTAAAATTAAATCGGCTTACGAAGGACCATTCTCTCGCTTTTTGTGTAAACGTAGTTAAATTCTGTTCGTTGCACCATAAACCACCCATGAATGCTCCGATACTGACACCACCGACCATATCTATAGGAATTCCAGCTTCCTGAATGGCACGAATCATTCCGACGTGAGAAGCACCTCTGAAGTTAATAATTTATGAATAAATTAAATAATTAAAAAATAGTGATTAAATTATTGCCTTGCACCGCCACCTCCGAGCACGAGTCCGATCGACGTTCCAGTGAGAAACCGAGCGAGTCGACAAAAATCAGAATGAATATTTGGCGGATTTTCGAATTGTTTTTTGTACATTTCCATCTGAAAATTGAGAAAAAAAAGTTAAAATTGGCAAAATTTGAATAAAATTATAAAATATACAATTTTAGCTTGTGATTTTCTCGTAAACATTCGTTTGGGACAACGAATGTGATGATGAGATGAACACCAACTTCTAATATTTAACCATTGTACGGTATTGGATGGTTTTTTCCCTTCTTCTTTATGTAGCAGAACCAATTCTTTCTGAGTTCGAACTGCAAATGATTCTAAATGTTTTTCGTACTGAAAAATTAAAAATTAATAAAAAATATTTTAAATATTAGTTTCATTAATTTACTCTTCCAACTGAAGGTGGTTGATCAGCAAGTGCGATAAAAAGTATAACATCGGCTTGACGAATACAACGTTTGGTCCATGGACTGAGATCGTAATCGCATTGATATAAAACAATTTTGTGATGATCTTCCTGTTGACCCAACCAACTCGACAATCGATACTCGTTTATATTTTCAAATATCGAAGGACCGAGCATTTTGCGAACCAGATCACTCGTTAAATGAAGTGTTTGACCTAAAATACAAATTAATAAATATAAAAATATTAAAATCACAATTTTCCCTACCGATTGAATTCGCGGAATGGTATAATTCAAGTGTGAATGGAGTGAGAGGAACGTCATCATTGACAGGAACAACTGCGACTGTGGAGAAGTTGGATGTGCTGGGTCGAGATTCAACTAAAAGAACCAAATGCAGTATTAACTTAACCTCCAAATCATATTTTCGCAATATTTACGTGGTAAATTTGACTTTTGCCAACTGCCTAAAATACCATGGCCAAGCAAATGCATCAAACGATACATAACCTTTAAAAAAATTTTTTTAGATAATAAATTCTATAAAAAGCTGATTGAATAGATAAATTTTACCACTGGATATTTAATTTTAATAGCGTTTAATAGTCCTTCTGGTAATTTAGCTAATTCCGTATCTCGAACAGCCATCACAGATGTCGATCGTTCAGTTTCGGTGAGTAATTCAACCTTTATCAATTCTAAATTAGTTATTTTTTCTTTATAGACTAAAAATACGTACAATTCCGACTAAATCACCACGACCGTATTCTCCTACCAGTTCTTTCTTGCCATTAGTTCGGGTAATAACTGATCGAAGACGACCACTTAAAACAATATAAGTGCAATCCGCAGTATCCCCTTGTCTGTATAACGATTTTCCAGCTTCTACATTCATCCAGTCTAAGGCAAAATCTATTTGCCGCACGAAAGACGAAAGACGTTGTACAATTGATGTGGCAACATGTAAGACTATTTGAGGCCGTTCACGCATAATTCTAACAACAATCACAATTAAATCAATTCAAAGTAAAATTTATATCACTTACGCGTAGAAATTTATTTTATTAATAATAGCAACTTTGCTAACTTGTCGAGCACGAACAGTGAAATAAGACGGTTCACCGGATAAAATTGATAAACCACCAACGAGTTCTCCAGCGTATGCAACGTATAACTGAGCTTCTTCATCTTTATCGACTAATCGCTGCGACATTAAAAGCGATCCACTCAAAATATAAACCAAACTTGCATCCTTTAAAAATTATAAAAATTAAAAAATAATTTTTAAAAAATAAATGCAATTAAAATTCACAATTAAAGATTCTTGCTTGACGAGATAAGTCCCTGATTGCAGATCTTTCAATTCAATGCGATCTGTTAGTAAAGACGAATCTTCTAAACCCAATTGTGTGGTAAAACCTTCGGTAGCAACTGCCATAAAATCGATATCATCAGCTTCGTGTAGAAGCGACCGATCAGGTGCATCGTGAACACTTCTCGTTTTTCGTTTTCGTAATTCGTTTCCATACTTTAATAATATTAAAAAATTAAATTTTTTTTTTAATATTTAAAAAAACCGATAATTAATACTTTATTTGCACCCGACGACGAGGGTTTGAAAAACGAACTTTCGTTTAAAGAGATCCGCACGTTACGAGTGGTAGAATCAACTTCGGTGCTCGATAGACTTTCTTCGGGTTCCGCATGCGATTCATCCGTACTCGGTCCTGCCGATGATTGTTTTAATATTTCTTTCGGTCTATTGGGACTAGATTTTGGCGATAAAGGTATAGCTGGTGCGGAGATTTTTCTAAGTGCTTGGCAACCCTAAGATAAAATTGTTTTTTAAATGATTGATGAATTAAGAAATCCGAGAACAATGATTTACTGGATTAATCAATTGAGTTGTCAGGCCTAGATAATGATAAAGTGCAGTGAAGCTCACACGTTGCAATCTAACCATTATAATCTGAACTACGCGAACTAAAGATTCCTGATAACGTTCAAATACACTTCGGAATGCTTGTAATGGAAGACGAACAACTATTGTATCTTCTACAGCCTTTGCACTGACTGTCTTAAAATACGAAGGTTGACCCTTTATTAAAAGAAAATTCGATTATTAGATTAGAAATCGGTAGATATTTTCAAGTTAATTACAGTCAGCACATCAACAAATGTCAACAAACTGATTACGCTCTCTCCCATCGTAACTTGTTTTAGAGGTAATTCAGTTCCATCCTATTTTTAAAAAAATAAGCAATTAATTATTAACTAAAAAAATAAAATGTGTTGCTAACTAACCTGTTCGACAATCGATACTGCTAAATTACCACTTTGAACGACGAAAATACTGTCATCTTCGTCTCCGACTTGAAATAAATATTCTCCGGGCGCTAAAGTTCGTGGTTCCAAATGTTTACATAATTCTAGAAACAGTGGTTTTTCGAAATTCCCAAACACCCTAAAATAAAACTCGAATTAATTACATTTCAGCTACTAATAATTAAATGAGTTTTTATACCTAATACTTTTCAACATGTACATAACTTCGAGTGGTAATCTCTGTTCTGCATGTTCCGAATAATCCGCTTCCAAATAGGCGAGTGACGGTTCCTTCACTTGCAGCGATTGCGGCGATGCGTCTTTACGAATTCGCAAAATTCTATTAAATTCAAATTCATTAAATATAAAATTTTAATCCAAATTTAAAAAAAGCTATACTTTTTAGCTAATTTGAGAACAATTTGTCTCTTTTTCAATCTCCTTTCTTCACCCCGTACTTGACCAGAAATTGATCGCACTTTTCTAATAATTTTTCTCCCATAAAACATAACTTTATCCCGCTTTCTAAATCGGGGTTTTGTAGAACCAACACCAACAAATTCTTTGACATTAGGAACTGAAAAATTGTTAAATTGAAATAAAAAAAAATTTTTATTGCGTAACTCACCTTTCCGTCTCAACTTGCGAAATATAAGTAATGCTAAACTTATCACAATCACCAAAATTCCAACAAGAAGAAAACACTGAAAATTTTAATAACATTTAAGCCCTTAATTCCTTTTAGATATATATTGCACAATCTCACTTGCTGTAATGAAATAGCGATACTTGTAGAGTATTCGGGATTCTTTTCGGTTACATCTAAACTCTTGTCCGATTCATTTCCGAGGAAATCTAAATCTATTTTCTCTTCAACTTCACCCATTGTCGGTTACACAATATTAAACCTTGTTATGTCGCTGCATCCTATTCCTAGTACTTGTCTTCCAGCCAGCACCAGTCAGCTGACGACTGACGAGCGAACTGATTGCGGTCTCACATTCTATCGAGTTTTTATGGTTTGAATGAATCGAATGATACGGCGCTCGTCTTCATTCAATGCCACTAGGAGTGTTGAGAAAATAATGGATGTGATAAATAATAGTGATTTACAGGCAGTTTCCAAAGCATGGGATTTAATTTCAGCTACTTTAAACGACGTAGCTTTGAATGTGAGTTTCGAATTAATCGAGTTTATATATTTTAATTATTATTTTTTTTATCTCAAAGGCAACACTTTCGGGCGACTACAAAAGAGCTGTCGAAGTGCTATGGGCGAATGGAATATCGAATATAATATCCGAATGGTATATGGAAAATTTAAAAAGGGAATTGGAAGAGAATTTCGTACCGTTGTTTTGGGCTCTACTGCAAATCGAATCGAATGAAAATGAGATTAATTTTAGTTTTGTGCATTCGGTCAATTCATTACACGGTGATATGCTCAAGCATAATCCAGCATTGGAGAGATTGGAATTAACTGAGAAATTTATAGCGAGTTTATCAAACGATAAATCGTACAAAGAAACTATTTACGATACTGCAAAATTACATTTGAGAGCTGTTTTATTCGCTCAATTACCTTTGAATTACGAATCGTCCATTCAGAATTTTTATTCACACGCATTTAAAGCTTTTACAAATTCAGAAAAAGGTTTTAATCATGAATATAATTAAAATTTAAGAATTTAAAAAAATTATTTTTCAATTTCAGAAACTAAAAATAATTTATTTTGTAATATTTGCAACGAAAAATCATCCGATTGTAAATGTAATAATATTATAGAATCGTTTCACGCAACAAATCAAAAACTGTAAGTAAAATAATTCGAATCCCCAAGAAAATATGAAATTAATTCTTTATTAAATTTTAGCTACGAATTGGGACTTTTGGAGCAATTGGTTGGTAAACCAGTCACATCGATCATCAGTGAACACATGGAAAATCAAGTGTTAAATACTTGCAAAGGAAGTTTCGAATCATCTTACATCGAAATACTCGAACAATGGTTGGATTCAGCGGTAGTCACATGGCTCGTCAAAGTATATCGTGGACATGAAGACTGCAATCGTTACAATAATCCACACACATTGGAAACTGTTGAAAAATTAAAAGTAAATTTAATTATTTACATAAAATAATTTAATAATTTAAAATAACAACAGAGTCGTCTTCATCAACTATTATACACAACTTACGCTCACACTCGAATGGATCAATTATTTAACATCATCATCGAATTCCCCGAGTCTCAGCCAGCAGTCGAGGATCTCGTCAACTGTTTAGAACGTACAAACCTTCGACCCAAACTTATTCAATCCTTAAAAGAAACACTCGAAACGAAATTACTTCATCCCGGTGTAAATACTGCCGATATACTAACAGCTTACGTATCGGCAATTAAAGCTTTAAAGATTCTCGACACGTCAGGTGTGATTTTAGAACTAGTTTGCGAACCAGTACGAAAGTATTTACGGTAAATATTAAAATTAAATTAATTTTTTGTAAATAATTAAAATATTTTAAATTTATTTTTAAGAACTCGAACAGATACTATTAAGGAAATAATCTATGCTTTAATTGACGATACGAGTTCGGATTTAACGGACGAATTAAATCGTGCACGACCTTTGGTATTGGATGAGAATTATAATAGCGATGATGAAATGGAGAATTGGGAAAATTGGCAACCAGATCCAATCGATGCCGATTCGAATAAAACTGCATTAACCCGCCGTACAACTGATATTATTAGCATGTTGGTTAATATATACGGTAGTAAAGAGATGTTCATAAATGAATATCGGACGTTACTCGCCGATCGAATTATAAATACATTTAATTACGATACTTGTCGTGAAATTCGTTATTTGGAATTACTGAAATTAAAGTAAAAAAAAATTTGATTTTATATAATTTTAATATTTTAATTTCATTTTTGATTTTAGATTCGGTGAAGCGAATCTTCATTTATGTGAAGTTATGTTAAAAGACGTTGCCGATTCACGACGAATCAATTTCCACATTCATTCCGATGACGTAGGAATTTATCAACCTCAAGTAAAAACCACTTACAAACTTAAATTTAATTATTTTACGAATTTAATTTTTAAAATTCAGGGCTGCGTCGTTAACGGTATAATAGTTTCCGCACAATTTTGGCCCACATTTCGCGAAGAAAAACTGCAATTACCAGAAAACATCAAAGCATCGCTCGATTCGTATACCAAAGCATTCGAAACTCACAAAGGGAATAGAACACTCACTTGGAGACCCCATTTGGGCTCCGTAAATCTCACACTCGAATTCAAAGATCGAAGTATGACATTCAACGTATCTCCGGTCCAAGCCGTAATGATAATGCAATTCGAGAAAAAGGATAAATGGAGTGTTAAAGAGTTAAGTGCTGTAATGCACGTAACACCTACGGTGATTAGACGTAAAATATTGTATTGGCAAAGTAGGGGAGTTTTGCAGGAAGAAAGTAAAGATACTTATGTTGTATTGGAAGAAATGGATCCTGGTGTTACATTCGACGCATCCACGATGATGGATGATGACGACGACGAAGAAGAATCGGCTATGGCGTCTTCTCACGATCAACGTGAGGAGGAACTTCAAGTATTTTGGTCTTACATCGTCGGTATGTTGACTAATCTCGAATCGCTTCCTTTGGATCGCATTCATACGATGCTTCGTATGTTCGCGATGCAAGGACCCACAGCCGTTGAATGCAGTTTACAAGAATTGAGACAATTTTTAGATAGAAAAGTACGTGAACAAAGTTTATATTTTTCGGGTGGTTTGTATCGATTACCGAGACATAACAATTAATTTGTTTTTAAAAAATCGCTTTATTAGAAAAGAAAAAGAATAAAAATTCTAAATTTTTTTTATAAAATTATAAAATTATATAAAATCATTTTTTTGCTTTTGGTTTACGAAAACACGACAGGAAAATTGTATATATCAAATTAAAAAAAAATCAACAAAAAGAAAAAATAAATTAAAAAAAAGGTTTTTAACCATTTTCACCTCAGTTCTGCCCATTGGGATTCATAGCTCCAGTTGCAACTCCGGTGGCAATTACGACGAGGACGGGAGGAATACCGAGCCAAGTACCGACGTAATAACTCAACACGGACACAGTGGTGTACAAAGCTATTTTCTGAAAGGAATGATAATCCACAACACATCTGTACGAATCCAATTCAGATTGGAAAGAAATATCGTCCGAGCCCGTAAATGGTGACGTAGTCGATTGAAGAAGACGTTGCACACGTTCGATAAAAGCATTCTAGAATTTTCGAAAAATTTAATATTTTTAAGTATTTTGGAAAAAGAATACCATGTTTAAGTTAGTCGTCATCCAAGACCAAAAAGTCGAAACGGTTGCTAATTCTTCGGCTTCTGGAGGATTTGATTCTGGATCTTGTCTATTACTTCGCGATCGTTCCTTTTCGAATGCGAGTAAAATGGTCAAAGTTGCATTTTCGGCTGCCAATTCTGCAACTTGTCGTTCTCTGTTTTGCATTTCGCTTCTCAATTCGGTTATTTGTTCTTGCACGAGTCCAACTTCGGTCGCTAATCTCTTCTTTTCCATTCTCATTAGTCTCTGTTGCTCTACGACTTGGCATCGCATTTTTTCCATTCCACGTTCCAATTCCTTCGCTTCCAAAGTACGACTTTTGATTTCGGCCATTAAACGCCAGATACGACGTAGAAAATAGTCGGTGTTCCTCGCTTCTCTGTGCTTCAAAGTATCCAATGTTGTATTAACCGTACCCAAATGACGCCAAATCGATTGGTCGGTCTCGTCGTGTCTCGGGGAAAGCGAGATTCGAAGTTCTTTAATCTCCTTTTGTAGGATTGTCATTCCTTCCAATTCCTTTTTCTTGGTCGCTCGAAAAGCTTCTTTTAATTCGACGCAAAACAATCGCGTGAGACGATGTTTTGCTTGTTCCTCGCAGATTTTCTTTTTCAAGTCCTCGCCCAATTGTCGTTCAGTTTGCAGCCATTCCTGAAGACGGCGAATGTCATCGGAGTTCGAGCTGCGTGTTGAACGTCCCGATTCATCACTCGAGTCTTCGATACTGAAGAAAAGCTTTCGGATCAAACTCGTCTGCGAAACTGGTTTCCGACATTGAGGACAAGACCCAGCCCTCACTAACCACTTTTGAAGACATTCTTCGTGGTAGACGTGGCCGCAACTTGTGGCTGAAACCGCTTTGTAGCCCAAAAATTCAGTGCAAATTATGCATAGCGGGCCCATCTTCATTATTCAACGATCCTGAAAAAATTCAAAAATTTCAATTTTAACAATTTTTCTGATTATCGAAATCTTACTTGGATGTCCTTTACTTGTAGTTTAAGATTTACTATGGGTTTGGTGTTGACGAGGTTCATCTAGCCACAAAGTTTTGGCTCAATTCGCCTGAGCAGATTAAAACATTCGTGACCAGTAAATTTTTATAATTTCATCTAACGATTTAATTCACGTGTTCACCCTCTATTCATTTGTTGCGACAATTAACAATAGATTCAAATGATATTTGATTGTTATTTTAAATTTTAAAAATTAAAATGGAAAAATATATAAACAATTTTTAAAATGATTTTTTTTTATTAAGCATTTCATTGATCACAAATTGTCGTTTTAAAAATTACTTGTTGATTTTTTTAAATTTAAATTTTTCTTATTTAAATTTTTCAATACAATAAAAATCGAATTTTAGAGGAGAAATTTATGGCAGTTAATTTTTTTTTAAATTTTAAAAATGGTGCGCATTTTGAGTTTTTTTTTTTAAAAAGCTTTTTAAAATACAAATATGGAATAAGTGGAAGAAATGGAGATGTTAAAGCGAAATATTAAGTTATATACAAAGAAACGAAAATGTTGTTAATTTTTCATTTTTTCAAGTATTTAGGAATTATTAAAAGAAATAAATTAACTTTTAAATTACATTCGCAAGTATTACAACACTTGGAAATTTAAAATAAAAAAAAAAAATAAAAAAATAAAAATTAGGAATATTATTTAACACATGTCCTTTACATAACCATTAACAACAATTTAATCTTTTTTTTTTAAAAAAATTGTATAATCGACCAGAACCAGCTGGTAAACAAAACTGGGATATTAATTCGAACTGGGAAAAAACAAAAAAAGTTTTTAAAAAACAAAAAAAGAAAAAAAAAGTTGAATTAAATCTATATTTCGCACAAATTTCAAGTCATAGTTACACCCAAAGCTTGCCTACTTCGTTCGTAAACCACATAACTAATACTAACAGCTGGTGCCACTTTCAAAAAATTCGGTGCAATACCACGATAAAGACCTTGAAGTCCTTCAGTTTGAACAATATTCCTGAAAAGTCCCGTCATTGTAGCATCACTATTTTTCACACTGGCAACAACCGCTGAAAAATTCAATTTTAATTAAAAAAATATTAATTTAAAAAAAAAATTCCAATTTAATACCTTGCGCTTGTAATCGTGTTCGCACTAAAGCTAATGGATAACTAGCAATTTGTCCACACGTGCTACTTGCCGTTCCGCAAGCGAGTAATACTAAAATTCCTGGTTCAGTTTCATGCTTTTGACGTTGAAGATAAACTTTTTTTAAAGTCTATTTTAAAAAAAAAAATTAAAATTAACCAAAAAAAAAAATTTAAATACATACCTCGTATATAGCTAAATCTATACCGGCATATGGAATAATTCCAAGTAAATTAGGCAAATAGCCTCTATAAAAACTTCTAACTCCTTCTCTACGATATATCTGCGATAGTGCATCCCACATACTTTTATATTGACCTGTTTTACGTAGCGCCAATCTCGTTTTTAATACCTAAAATAATAAAATTAATTTTATTTATTTATAATTTTATATTTAACATACTTCTAATGGATAAATGACTGTTTGAGAGAAACCACCAGCAAAAGACCCGGCAAGAAAACGTTCGTATATTGATATTTCACGTTCCCTATTGCCTCGAATAAATTGTTTCATCTGTTCATAGGCCATGAATTTAATCGCACTTTCGGGTGCGATTTTTAATACATTCACACCATTTCCTCTCCAAAGAGATTTAATGCCACCTTCATCTAACATATGTCTTAAGCACATGTAAATTCCCTTAAACTGTCTTTTAGTGTGCACCTAAAAAAACAAAATAATTTTAAATATCAAATACACCTGACACAAACTGATACATAAACAGATTACGAAAATTACAATTTTGTAATTTAACTCGTTAGTACTGATATTGCAATTACCTGTAAGAATACCTTTAACCTATCCAAAGGTGCTGTACAAGTCCGAGACACGGCGCCCGCAATTCCTCCAGCTAAAAGATGCCGCCACCACATTCCAGTGACCATTTCTTCGGTTGTAAAATCATCAGGAACTAAATTATTTTCGCCTATATCTAACACCTTTAAAAATAAAAAGAAGTAAATCGAGATTTTAGTTTTTTTTTTAAATCAAATTCAACGGCACCGCTAGTCCGATTTCAACACGATTTTGTTTACATAAAAATGACCTCAATTGTGGTAAGTGTCTTCTAATTTTATTAATTATTAAATTGTGAACTTACAGTGTGGCTATGATCTTCTATGTGAAAATGAGCGTAATGATTATCGATATTGTCCATTTTTCTTTTACTTTAACCCACTAACCCTAATTTTTTTTGCTAACAAAAGATCGAATGATTTAAATTACATTTAAATTCATATTTAAAATGCTATAAATTTATATCTAAAATTATGTTTTGTAATCGTTTGATACACTTAAACTTTGATATGATTCTTAGCTGGGTAGGGTTAGTCAACTACACCATTTTCGTTTATAATTAGATCTAAACCCTTGTAACTCTTGGCAATTTACCCTAAATGACAATTTAAATATTTTTTTTAAATATTAAATTTTAAAATTTGATTTAAAATTATTTTGAAAAAATGTAACTATTAAATAAAAATTTAAATTAATACCTGACTATGCCAATATAACAAACAAAAAGGTCTGTAACGAAAAGCCCAATATGAAATATCCTCATCAATCGATGTAAAATCCATCACTGATTTTCATAGTCAAATGACCAATATTCACTCACAGCACATGAGCTTATGTGTATCAGTGATTCAGGGTTAAACGCATCACTCATTCCCTTATTTATCCAATGAACCTTTCCAAGGTAAAGAAGTGTCAGACCACTTCCTTATAATTTTAATTTTTACAATTAATCTAAATTTAAATTCTTAAATCAAACATGAAATTAATTTAACACCAATTTTATAATTAATCAAAATGCAAATTACC
This sequence comes from Henia vesuviana, assembly GCA_034696185.1. NCBI lineage: Eukaryota > Metazoa > Arthropoda > Chilopoda > Geophilomorpha > Dignathodontidae > Henia > Henia vesuviana. The sequence continues at coordinate 13,201 of JAQFZU010000434.1, read as the reverse complement.
AAACGATTATTAAAATATTAAAATTTAACTCAAATAAAATTTTTAAAAAATAAAAATTTTAAAACAAATAAAATTTTGTTGCTTTAAATTTAATAAAATAAAAATTAAATTGAAAAAATAATATCATTACATAATAGACACTTAACGATGACGTCACACCATTTTCCCATCTAACAATATATTTTTAATTGATTCGCGTAATTAAAACTAATTTTGTGTAGATTTCAAATAAAAATTAAAAATAAAAGTCGATTAATATTAAAGTGTAAATTTTTACACACAGTTTTTTACCGTTGCATGTCTCCAAGACTTCATTATATCGTGTAAATCCGTACTATGAAATAAAAGATAATTTCTCCATTCGTCAAAATCAATTTCTAAAGTACCATCTCGATCCATTCTTTAAAATAAAAATAAATTACAAACTCGAGTTAATTGAATAATTAAAAAATTATTACCTTTTCAGTATTACTTTAGCTTCGGTATTATCTAAAGCAATTCCTAATTTTTTAAACGCTTTAATTATTTCACTAATATCTATTCTACCTATTATTTAATAACGAATTAATAACATTCAATTTGAATTCAAATATAAAATACCGTCTTTATTTATATCCAATTTCTTAAAAACTAATAATAATTTCCTTTCGTGCTCTTTCATGTAATTCATGAAATCTGCAATATCCATCGATCCTTTTGATTTCTCCATGAAAATCTATTTTATTAAATGGACAAAAAAAATTAATTTTGGATAATTAATAATAATATTATGCTTACTTTAGCATGATCAACATTTTCAGCCATGCCCATTTGGTTCAAGGCTTCGGTTAAGTCATCGATATCAATTCTACCATCGTTGTTTATATCCAATTTCTTGAAAAGTATTTCGTACCGTTCCTCAGCATCCGATTGTAATTCGTACCCGTGATGAACGGGGTATTCTGATCCCGGCATCGTGCGTGTTAAAGCAGTAGTCAATTTACACTACGAGCACTGTAAGGTGTGTTCAAAATGCTGTCCTCTCTAGACACAGCCCAAAAGACTCGTATTCACAGCTGCACATTTCCAATTGTAATGAGTCGTGACAGTTGAAAGCGTTTGTTTGTTGTTCATTTGTACACTTTGATGGTTTGGAATAAAAATTGAATGTTGAATTGAAAATTGTTTTGAGTAAAAGTAAATTGGATTAATTACTGCTGAGAAATATTTCTCAATAGATAGAGCTACCGTGCGTATATAAAAAAAACGTAATAAATATATTTGTGACGTTGGTGTTGAATTAAATGATAGCGAACTGATGTTTTTTCGGGAGTCATTTCAATGGGTTGTAATAGTTGATTGATATTTTAAATTTTTTGGGAATATTTGATATGTCGAATTTCGCGATTAAAGGTCTTTTTTACGTATATTTATTATATAAAACCTTGAAATTCAATTTAAATTGATTTTAGCCAGGAGCGACATCTTTCAATAATATTCTTAGTTAGCTGGCCTCTGGTGATGACGATTCGCATCATAATCAAACAAAACTTCCAATTTGTAATGCGGTATAAATTCATGTTATTCTCGAGACGAAAGTGAAATTTGACACATTATTTTCTATAATTATAATAACAACAAGAATGTTAGAATACGATTCGTTAACGATGGAGAAAATACCCAATCGCGATCTTAACTTCATCGCCAATAATCTTCTCACGCCCGAAGACTTCAATTTAGGATCAATTGACTTTGGTGAGTTGAATATCTTAAACGAAAAATATTTAAAAACAAAATTAGACAAATTTATATGTAAAATTTCATTGTCGACTGAATGTCACCACGTGTCAGTTTAAACATCTGGTGATTTGCACTGATTCACGCTTTTACAACACCTGAACATTCACACAACTTATAAAATTAAATAATTATAGTTTTTCACAAGTAATTTCACTATTATTTGACCTTGAAAATTTTACTAAAAAGTAAATGACCTCCTAAAATATAAAAATAAAATTAAATATATAAAATTTTATCACTTAACAGTCAAAAGTTCATTTTCCCTATTCATTCGTATCCTCTCCAATGAAATTCACAGGAAATTCTAAACATAAAATTTTTAATTTTTAATTTGAAAAAAAATATATAAAAAATTAAGTGAATTAATATTTACTTTTTAAAAAAATAATATTAAATAGTAAAATTATATATCGATTATACTCACTTAGTAACCATACACCACACAATTGATCCCCTAAGATAAACCCACTGGGTATAATGGACACAACCACCTGTAAACATACTTAAAAAAACCAGTGAGTTGAAGGGATAATTACATATTAAAACAATGGACGATATGATTGTTGATGAAACTGATAGTTTTGCCATTCGAAATGACCAAGTTTTCGACAATATTCGTGTTCAAGTCGAAGACGAATGCGCATTTTTCAAAAACAATTTTGTATCCAAACACAACTTGAGTAGGAAAAATTTTACACAAAATCGATATTTAATTATAACTAAAAAAAAAAATTTATTTTTATAGAAGTTGAAGTAGATCCGTGTGAATTTCTATTCGAGCCAGACGAAGACTTATTGCAGCAGATATCTGAAGATTTGGAGGTATAAAATATTTAAAAAAATTAAAAATTTAAAAAAAAAATAATTTAATTTCTTTAGATACCAATGGTTTTGGATAACGAGGATAATCCAACTATATTTCTTGAGAATAATTTACAAATGAATATTACAGAAACTATAAGTGAGACTAAATAATTATTGATTTGAAATTTGTATCGTTAATTGATTTATTGATGACTAGGAAATATAAAACACGAACAACATACACCAGAACCATCATCCGATTCATCAGTCGATGGTTGGACTTTACACGTAAATATAATTTCAATTAGTGATTTTAAAAAATAAAATAAATTTTTAATTTATTATTTAAGAATGATATGCCAGTTGAATTGCATTTATTGGAAACACCGCCTATTACACCTCAAAGTAGTTTAGACGGTTCCCCACCGGCCACACCAACCAATCACGATGTTAGTTATGCAGTTCAAGGATTATTGCAGAATATTCCATCGAGTATAGAAGTCAATTAAAGAAAAAAATATTTTTAAAGAATTAAATTTATTTTATTTAAAGTGACTTCGATTCCGATATTAAATGGAATTGAAACAACAAAAAGGCCAAAAAATATTTTACCAGCTTTAGATCAATCGAAAAATGGATCTGAAAGTCAAATTCTAGTCTTGACACCCGAAGAATATGCAAAATTCACATCAATGGATATCCAAAGAAAAATGACAGATTGTACAAATCCTGTGATTAAAACTCATTGCTCAGCAACAAAAACATCACAATTATCATCTTTAAAAAGACTTGTATCATTGCCAACACAAGTGGAAGTTAAACAAGAATTAGATGTAAATTAAAAATTTTTTAATTTGTCAATTTTGATTTAAAAATTTTTCTTTTCAAAGATGAATTTATTTAAACGACAGCAACGGATGATTAAAAACAGAGAATCGGCATGTCTTTCACGTAAAAAGAAGAAAGAATACATGGCCAATTTGGAAATTCATATTAGGGATTTGGCAACAACAAATAACCAATTGCAACAAGAAAATTTCGAATTGAAACAATTGATAAATAAATTAGAAGAAGAAAATACGAATTTGAAGAAACAATTTCAATTGAAAGGAATTAAAAAAGCAACCGCGATTTTAGCCGTTATTTTCATGTTTGCTTTGAATTTATCGCCATTAAGGTACCCAAACCCTTTTAAACCTTTTTAAAAAAAAATAATTAATTTTCTCGATAGTAATTTATACACGAATCAAAATCAACTTCAACCATCAAACGATGCAACAATTCATCATCATTCCCGAGCATTATTATGGAGCCAAAATAATGACACCGATTGGCTTAATGACAATCAAACCAACATCCCAACAAGCGACGATACTCAATTCGTATCGCAAAGTCTTAATACCAGTAACATCTTATCGAAAACGAATTGTTCGAATTATTTTAACAAGACTGAATCACAAAGGTAATTTGCATAAATTTAAATTTTAATTCAAATTTTAAAAAAAACTAAAAATTTAGACTCGATAGCGAACTTCGCGGATGGGTTTTCAGGGAAAAGGAGAAATTCGATAAACATCATTTGATGTTTGGGAATAAAAAATTAGTCCCACCAATCCCAAAACTGCGTAGTTTAATAGTTAAAGAGTACATAGAAACAACTGATTATAGGTATAAATCAAACCTTATTTATCTTTTCACATTATTAATCTGTCTTTAATTCACAGAGAAACATCAAATTACAATAACGAATTACAAATCTATAATCTAGCGGGCGAATCACACCATTATTTCTTGGAAGCCATTGACAGACGAGACGATACGTTTTATGTCGTCTCGTTTCCCGGAGATCACCTTCTCGTACCTGCTTTAAAGCAAAATAAAACCACAAGGCCATTAATGTCCTTGTTATTACCAGCCACATCATTAAATGGTAAATAAAACTTGAAATTCTCGTTTTAAATAAAGATTTTATTCTCATTTCAGATACAAACGATAGGGATAAACAAGTGGTGACTATGATGCAAATCGATTGTGAAGTAACTAACACGAAATTAGTACAAATTAAAGAATCCCTCATTCGACCATTGAAGCAAGGAGTTCATAACGAAACTCTCTTTAACTCGCCGTATAAAGAAAGAAAATTGAAAAAGAAAAAAAACAAAAAAAAAACACTTTAAAACAATAAAGGATTTTTATTGTAATATCACATTTGATATTTTGAATTAACATCACTAACCATCATCATAACGAATCTTGTGGCTTTTAAAGCAAATTGAGATAAAAATTATCAAATTTTTCACAATTTTTACACAAATATTTTGCAAGTTATAAAAAGATCTCTATTTACTATTATTATTTTTTAGATGTGGATATGTTAAAATTAGATCAAAGTTGTATTGTGCATTTAACGACTTTTGAAGGAAAAGTAGAAATAAAACATTTCCCTCTGAATAAAACACTTACATTGCATAATTTTTGCATTGACTCACAAATCATCATTTCTTTTTCTTTTTGCGCCGTTTCTTCGGTCCACCATCGAAATACGCAGCCGACATGGCCTTTATTTGTAACCGCGTTAAACCGTACGATTGGTCGTCTTCATCGCGCATGTAACCAGGAGCAACTTTGAAAGAAAAATTTCAAATTTTAATTAATTTTCGAATGCAGCTAAATTGGTATTAAATCACCAGCTTTGATGGTTTTATCGACAAATTCGATCCTGATTTTGTTTTTGGTGATTGGACCGAATAAGTCCTCGGTTTTTATACTTTTATCATCATACACTTGCTGTAACATTGTGTCGATATTTCCATCGCTTTCTGTGTCCACTTCCATCATTATTTGACGAAGAACGGCGTCACAGCAAAGAAGGTTGTCCACAATTGGGTCCCCGGTCCGAGCGTAAACATAAGTCTGAGGATTAAATTTCACATCAGTCTCCAAAGGGAAATTGAAATTTATTGACCGTTGCTACTAGCCAAGTAAAATAAAATTTTTAAACAACATTTCACACTTCCTAATATGAATTTTTAAAATATTAAAAAATTCATTAAACTTAGAAATTTTCTAAATTAATTTTTCAACTCATTTAAATATTGCAATGCATATGTTATACAACTTACCAGTCATCAGCCCGTCCTAAAATATAAAAATTTATTTTAAATTTTAAATTCTCAAATTTAAATAATTATACAAAGCAAAGTAGATAAAATCAAATTATTACCGGTTGCAATTCCACATCACCGAGTCGTGTGACAAGTGACTCGAGTCCCAATCGAATATCCTGCAACAAAGCGCCCGTATCATGCATACTTCGTGTCGTTTTAGCGTGTTGAATTTGTTGAGTTTTGAGCGTGTCTTGCAACTGTGATCTAAGTAAATCGTGTCCCTCGTGAACTCCACCTGTGAATCGCATTTCTTGCACAACTTCTGTCAATTTGGCTTTCTCGTCACTCAAGCGCATAGTTCGCTCTGCACTTTTTATCAGCTGCTCTCGCAAATGACGTGATGCTTTTGACAGACGTTTCCAACTTGTCCAAAAATGCTGAAAAACAAAATCAATTTTTTATATAAAATAATAAAAACATTTATTTTCTATTTTCTCTATTAATTAAATGGAATGTGTGTTTCTTTTCTATTCAAAATCAAGTACAAAAAAGTCTTTATTGATCTTTTTGTATTTGTTATGCACTTAAAAGATCCTTTAACTTTAAAACTATTTATCACACATTCTTTATCCTCATCTTGATCTAAATCGACTCGATTTTTCCACCAGTTGATGGTCTATAAATCATTTAATCTTTACCCCATGAAAAAAATTACATCATAAACTATTTATTTATTTAAAAACCCAATTTGTTTAGTACAAATGGAATTGATATATTCACAACAATCCACTCATCTTTGACCTTCATTAACATTGCTAATTGAGTAATACATAGGCTAAGTGTTTTCACCTGAACTGAGATTGAGGATACTCAATTAACTGAACAAGGAAATGGAGATAATGATCAATCTAAAATCACAGATAAAACCTTTACAGTCAAATTAAACCAGTATTGGCTGCTTCCAAGACCAAAGAAAAAAATAAAAAATATTTTACTTTTCCAGAGTTCATATTAAATTCACTTCGAATAATGATAAAAGATTTAACGTAATCGATATCATTTTACTGCAAAATAGAAATGACATCTTTTTAAACCTTATAAAGTTTGCTATACAAATCCAATCCTCTTTGTATCGCTTCAAATCATCAGTATTCCTTTGGTCATAGCAACCAAATCACCCTCACTTAACTTACTGCAAGAGACAAAGGCCAAATCCACTAATCCAACTGCCAACATTCAGTTCTTATCTATCCCTTATCTTAGCAAGAAGTTTCCAATACTAATGAAACAAATAATCCTTCGATCCGGGTTGGATCTTCACCATCTTGGATATCTAATTTATTCACAACTAATTTCCAATGAAATTTAAAATCTTGAAAATTTAAGTATTTGAAGAAGGAACTGTTTAATACCGATCAATACTCTTTTTATAATCCAACTTGAATAATGTCACGAAATGTGGCAATCAAATTGTTAATTGCACCCTATAAATCCTCTATTGAGTTCAGTGGCAGTGGAAAACTGCTTTTTCATAGGCCACGAGTGTAACTAAATCCACATTGATGAAAAATTAATGTTCTCACCATCGGTTCCTTCTCGAAAAAATAATTTCAAAAAACAATCTCCTATGTAATTTGCATTACCTTCGTAAAAAAAGTAATGACAGGCTTCTAATGTCTAGAAAAAAATTTTTTTTAATCAATCAAACGATATGAAAATTTAACGATCACTTCGCTTTAGAGAAAAAATCTTTCTAAATTCACTTTCAACACCTTTTTAAATTTAACGAGTGCAGAGATATGTAAATTTAATTAATCCATTAGTATTTACGTCCGATTAGATTAAGGTTTTGCCCATTTAAATTTTCTAAACTCACCTTCAAATCGGCAACATTCGCCGCACTCAAAAGTTTCTCATGAGCAAGTTTAAAATTCTGTAGCAAAATCGCCTCTGCAGCAGCAGCTGCTGCCGCTTTACTCGTATCATCCTCTGGAAAATGCAAAATGAAATTTAAAGAATAAACAATTTAAAATTACAACGTGAGATTTTCATTCGTTTCCATTATTTTAATTCTTTAATCCATTCATAGGTGGCATCCAAATTTTTTTTTTTTTTTTTTAAATATAATAATAAAATTTCATATTTAACACCATAAAACTTACTCGTAATGTCTTCGTGGACTTTCGACTAAAATAAAAAAAAAAAAGTAAAATTTAGTTCGGCCGAATATAAATCCAAAATTCCAATGCAAATGAAACCTTTTTGGCCTCAGGTTGCTCGCTCCTCTTCTCTACTTCTTTGCGTAGAAGATTAATGAACCCTTCACGTTCTTGTTTCACTTGGAAAATTTCAAATTCCATGGCATTCAGCGTTTCTCTTAGATTATCTCGAACTTCTTGCGCTTGCAGACACAGGATTTTCACGTCTTGCAATTCGCGACCCTGTTCGTGCGCTGCCTTGTCCAGTTTGGAAATCAATTCTGGATATGACCGTTCGTCCTTTGAGAAAAAATATAAAAATATTTTAATAAAAAGCTACCACTTGCATTTTAAAACCGTCTCTTGATTCTTCCAACACTATCAAAGTTAGAAAAATAATACCACAGTAAAACCAAATGGTTTAAAAATTTTCTTATATGATTTATAAGTACTCTAATGGCCTGACTTGAACACGTGATATTTACTTTTTAGTGACAAATCATGCAAAACAATATATATTATATTTATATTGGATTGTTACTCGACTCGATACTGTGTGACTTATGTGTCATTTCACCAGCTGCAAATGCTACCGAAACACAAAAAAGCATTTATTAAAGATACTTTTTGTTTAATTTCAAGAAAAATCACTAAAATTATATTAAAGGTGTAGTAAAATTTATATTTAATAATGTGCATGCAGTGATTCTCACACAGCTGTGTCTGTTGCCCATTATCCTACCACATCTAGTTTTATACACACTTTATCAAATTTACTTTTCAAACTATAAAACCATAAAACCAAAGTTTATCAAAACACTAGACCATTAATCGTCTTTGCAAACTGCATATAAATCACATTCAAGACTTTAAACATGTAGCTTTGGTTAATAGATAGCCAAGATGATAACATATCAAAGGCTAAATTGCCTTCACGGCTTTACATAGTGAACCGACCAAAGCTGCTTCGTCAGTTGTCGAAATAAGAAAATCTTTTAAACTGATCTAAAATAGTCATGTACACGATTATTACATGTTTTATATGAATTACCGAAACTTATCTTATATGAAAAATAAAAAATGAGTTCTTAGCTTTTAAAGAAAAATTTCAAAATTTTCTTACGAAATTTATAAGATTTGTTATAACTTATTATCATTCATTATAAATTTCAATTTAAAATTCTCCAAATCGAACCGTAACAAAATATTTTTGGTAAAAAAAAAAAATAGCTTTCACTATCCCATTCTCTTCGATAAAATCCAGCAAAACGTGTCAGTAATATAGACACAAAAGAGATGTGAATGGGAATAAATTTCACGGTCTACCTGTTGCAAATTATATAGGATCACAGCGTATCGATCACGGATCACGCGAGCTGTGTCCGATCGAATGCGAGTTTTGCTCAAATTGTTGTCCAGACTTTGAAAGATCCGAAGACCCGGACTGTCAGGTCCATTCATTGTAGCACTTCTTATCGTTGAGAGACGGTTACTCAATTCCATTAACCGTTCTTCTTGTTCCTGTCTTTGAAGTCGAAGACATTCCAATTCACGATGTAACTGTAATACCCTGTCATCAATAAATTCTCGCGCTTCCTGATCGATAAAAAAAAAATTATAAAAAAAAAACTTCCTTAGTAAATAAAATGAAATTTCATTCTCACCGCGCACGATTTATCCTTGATGATACGAAATTCATCGGGATGATGAATGAAGGCTGAGCGCAAAAGTCGTTCATCTTCCTTTAGAAAAATATTAAAAAAAAAATTTATTTTATAATTTTATAGTTCAAAGTATAAAAATAGAAAAATGAAAAACAATTCACAGGTATCATCCGAGAAAGAGCTCGTTTGGTGTTGTTAATATCAGCACGAAGTTCTGCTATTCGCAATTCATTAGCACGAATTTTATTCTGACTTCCCGAACGAAAACCCGTTTCATCCTTAACTGTAAAAGACAAAAATATTATTAAATATAAAATAAAGCCAAAAATATCCCGCAGTCACTGTTTATAGTCAACGAAATAACATTTTTGTTTCCAACTTTTGCATTTCAAATAAAAAGGAGGAAAAAAGTGATAAAAATTTAAATGTTCATACATATTTCAATGAGACGAATGCACTTTCTAACTCTTTACGATCACTTCACTCAGGAATTCAACTTATTTTCACCATTACACGGCAAGAATAAAAATATAGTATAAATACTAACAACAATCTTAGCTTCTCTTCACTAGTGTTAAATTCCCTTCCTATTCCAACCCATAAAACTAAACGAAACCCAACAAAATTAAAATTCTTCTCAACAAAATCAACAAAAGAAAGTTTGGAAAAAAATATTTTCTTATTTAAATAGTAATTTCGTTCATGAGGTAAGAAAATATTTACACTTTATTTGAATTAAAAGTGACATTTACATTCTTTATTAGTCTTTTCACTCTTCAGTGAAGCAAAGAGAAATTGAAAAGAAAATTGAGAAAAAGATTGCCCAAATGACCGTAAAGAGCTAATAAATTGGCTGACGGAATGTCGTTAACGTATTAACTGCCCAGATAAATGGTTACTCAACAAACACCAATCACTCAAATCCTCTTGGCACACCTGAACCAAAAACCTCATTAAGTTTTGTTTGTTTTTCACTGTCTAATATACCTATTTAAAGAAATTTTTATTTTTCTTACATAAAAATCAACATTACACGCATTAGTGAGTCCCAGGTGTTAAGTTTCCCATGTTTATTATTAGACTCCAAGTGCATCTTCTTAATCAGTTTAAATTTTTCCAATAAAATCAATAAAAATTTTCATAAAATCAAAATTAATTAAATAGAATATCATGATCTATGAATTTAAAAGTTTAATGTTTTTATCGAATTCTCATTAACATCTGTTACTATATTTGACTATTTAATTTAACAATAAAATTTCAGATTTAAAATTTTAATTAAAAAATATAATTAATTTCCAACTTAATTTTATTTATACAAAGAGAAAACATTTCCTTATTTGATACCCTTAATCCCATTCTCCAAGGAAAATTCGAACCCAACAACTACTTAAAGCCCAAATACAATTTTTCAAAAACAATAAAATAACAAAAGTCGAAATAGTGAAAATAAGTAACTCGAAAAACCAATATCGACAAGTCTTACCACATCCTCGAAAAAACCATTCTTTTTCCTTCCTACCACAGAAAGTCAGACAAAAGCAGTTCCTTGGAGATTTAACCAGTACTTGTTCACGGCTATTTTAAGCCTATTCCATCGGCAAATATCAAGACAGACGTCACTAACGTTGCTTGGTTAAAAGATAAATTCTTTTATTTTATCTAAACAACCAAACCATTTTTTAAAAACGTGTCCGGCAAAACACTGAATTTATTTCTCACTTATTTCTCCCTTCGGACAGCTTCGACTGACTAAATCCTCGCTTTAAAGCTGTCGAGTCGCACAAATTTTAAAATTTATTCTAAAAACGTGAAAAAGTTTTGCAATTTCAAAACAAATAAAAAATCTTAAAACAGTTGAAAAAATCCAAATTTAAAGCACTTTATAATAAATCGCACTTTGTTTAAATACAAACAAAACCAAATAACGATTAAAACAATAAAATAAATTTCACATGAAATATAATAAATCAGTAGTTTCAACCAATTTAAATTTCACACCATTTCAGTAACTTTTCCGACCGATTTCACTTCCACCCGAGACCAATAAGACATTCTATTCCTCTCACGTACACGATAATCACAAAAATTCACGAGATAAAATCAAGTCGCGCATACTTATTAAAAGTTCACACTCACCTAGCAATGACTAACATTTGACTTTATTACACAGTCACTAGTTTCTTAAAAATTTACTTAATCAATTAAAATTATAAGCTTTTGAGCTAACAAACTAAAGTTATGTTTAAGTAAGTGGATTAGTTTGTTTACCGAAGTACCTATACCGAAGTAGCAAATCCCACTTTTTCAATCCCATTGAGACTTGCAGGTGAAGGTTCCCAACCTATGGGATTTAGTTGCAGAGTCGTCAATTTTCGTTTATATAAACTCAACTGAATAAAGGTCAACAACCTTTTAAAGAACAGCTGCTTTTGATCACAAAGACCTTATCAAAGGCCAATTGAGGAACACCAAAACATGAAATTGCTGATTGCTATTAGACAGCATTTTTTGCATGGCAAAAATTATAGTCACGAAACGAAATTTTTTTACGAAATTGTTCGAAATTATTGTGTCATCGATACGAAATCCGCAAAATTTTTAGATTTGTGGTCTCATCTGAACCGCAATTTCAATTAGCTAGCATGCGCACGAAGCAACAAACAATCGGCCATTACGGCTACCGATCTAATCGTTTCGTGAATGTTTTAGCAAATTCAGGTTTAGTATTAACATCAAATCAGCCACATTTCGAGTAACGCAACCTGTTAAACCAAAAAGAAAAACTGTTTTTAAAACTCTCAAAAAATTTTGTGTTGCGTGTTTTTGTTGCATACGAAAGCGCAAAGTGTCTATTAGTTCAGACTGAATTTAAAGTTTCATAAACTTTATGATTGAAATTATTTTTATTTTTCTTTTATTACTACTTAAAAAGATTGCATCTCAACTTGCACGCCACACAAAGGTATTATTTTTTAATAAAGAGGTATTATCGATTTAAAAAAACAATTTTCCTCACAGCGGTTGCATTTAACAGTTATGAAATTATTTTCTTTAAATAATAATACAAATTCTATTAAAAAAAAAATAGAAAAATAAAAAATTAAATTACACAAGCTTCAGCAACTATTTTTCTGACACTAAAACCCCTCCCATTAGAAAATCATTAAAATCCTTATCCACTTTAAAACCAGACCTTAATTGAATTTTTAATACAATCACTAAACTAAATGCATTGACCCTTTAAACTACATCTTATGTTGGTAATTATGTAATCACCCGTCTTGAATTTAATTATTACTTAACCAAAGGCTATTTCTGTTTATAATTTCACAATTGACAAACATCACTCGAGTAACACAAAGTGCTAATTAAAATAAACATATAATTGAAAAACATTAGCAAAACACAAATATAAACAACCATAAATAATAAAATTCTTTATGAAAAGCAGTTTGTAAAATAGTTAAAAATTGTTCTCGGAAATTACAGATATTAAAAGTGCTTTTATTCTCATTGCTGCATTTACTGGCTCAAGTTGAATCATTATAATCGTCTAATTTACCATCAAATTGTAACGGTTGTAAATATCAACCGAATGGCGAAAACAAGATGGCCGACCGGAAGTGGCGCCAGTCGCAATTAAAGC
>JAQFZU010000433.1:0-26735 GCA_034696185.1 Henia vesuviana | reverse complement strand
TATTAATTAATAAATAAATAAATTTTTTTTTTTTTTAATTTAAAAATAAATTTTTTTAAATTTCTTTACGTTTTGTATTGATTTTTGTACCGATTTTTAAACGCGATTACAAATTGCGTATTTTTAAAGTTTCGTTGTCAATTTTAACTGAAAATTGACATTTTTCATTCAAAAATTTCTAAAATTTTAAAAATTTTTGAAATAATTGCAATAATCAATTTCAGATTTCAATTAATAAAACTCAACCAAAAATCCCATTAAAAAAAAAAAAATTAAAAAAACTCAAAAAAAGCTAAAATTAACCCTTTACACATACCCTCAGACAGTCCTCCTTACTTAAACCCCCCTAAAAAAAATTTTAAAAAATTAAAAAAATTATTTAATTTGAATATTTAAAATTTTAATTTGTATTTAATTCCTTTTTTACAAAAAAATCCAGAATTGGTCCATGCATTGAAATGGTCGATTTTGGATTTAGAAAGTGTCTCGACTATTTGTTAAACACTCATCACAAGCAGAGAAATTTATGTTGCGTTAATCTTTTAATGGCAAATTGAGGATGTTGTTGTTGTTGTTGCCGAGTCGATTGCGCGTGTTGCGCCGTTTCATTACGGCCCACGTATAAAATGCTTTCAGGATGCGAGCAAATCCTCGGTAGTGGACAAAGCCCCCCAAACGCCTCGTTAATACTTGACCTCGTCTTATAACGCATTATGCACTTTCCATTTGGGCTAATGGACTGGCCAAAATGGCGAAACGTCATGTGCAAATTACTTTGGTCCTTACGTCATTTATTCCCGTCCCCAGTGAAAACGTAATGAAAATTAATTTTATTTTTTTTCTGCTTGTAAAATTATAAAAGTTTTGTTTAACAATTATAAACACATGTTGTTGTTGTGTTGTTGAATTGGTGCTAAAGGTTAAGGTTAAGTGTGTTGCGTTGTTGGGGTATGAGAAATTCGAGCGGGCGAAATTATTTTACTTTTTAATGAGTTTTAACTCATTTTTTTAAGTATTTTTTTATTTAAATTTGCATGTTTCTAAAGGTAATTTGAGAGTATCGACAATGTGGTTTTTAATATTTAAGGCAACCCATATAGTTTATCTTCCAACGTGAAAATTGCGTTACAACACGTGAACGAGCCGCTCATGTTTTATTTCTCACTGTTATCATGCAATAGCAAAACAAGCAAATATCGATCCGACCAAACTACCGTACAATTTTTTTTCTTTTTTATTTTTTTTTGCAGTTGAAAAACTTTTAAATAAAAAAAAAAAACATTTGAATAATAAATAAATGAAATACAAAAGTTAAAAGAAAGTTTCTATTTCTTTGCATGCATTTGAAGAGGCCTAAAGGATCATTTCCAGTTGTTTTAACAGTTTGAAAATTTAAGGGCACCGAGCTCAGGTATAATGGTAAACGCCTAAAATGTTTTATGGTCGAAGGTAAACCGAAAGTGCCATTTTAGGCCGCTCCAAATTGAAGTAAATAAAAAATATTGAAATGATTTTAAGAACAGCATTTCTAATTTAAGTAAAGATGGCAATATTTTAAGGTATCAATTCATTCGAAAGATGCCTTAAAAGCTTTCAGTAGATAATTAATTTTGCTGGTATCATTTTTGACCTCAATTTTTGTAAACTTGTAAAAATATGATTTGCAGCCAAGTTTCATCTTTAATGAAAAGTGCCATTTCTATTGGTTTAAGAGGTTATTTCCGGTTTAATTATGTAATTTGAATAATTATTGATCTTAATTAACATGTTTCAAAAATTTAAATGTTTTAATTAAACTGGAAGTGCTGTTTTAGGTTATTTCAAATTGTCCAAAAAATGCATTTTCTTGATTTCTCTCAATTTAGAGCTGTTTAAAGTATTACTTCCGGTTGAGTTACAAACATATAATTTTTAGAGCATGAACCACCAGAGTAATTGTTGATGTTCATAAATTTTCTTGTCTCCAGGCAACCCGGAAGTGCCATTTTAAAACCACTCTGTCTGAAAGTGCATTTTTCTATTGCTCTTAAATTTGGAGTTTTAAAAATAAAATTTTTAGTTTAAAAAAAATTATATTTTAAAAAATTACAATTTTTGTTAATTAATCACTTACAAATTTATTATTAATTCTCTTTAATCTTCTACAAAGTGTTCCTAACTAAGTCACCAAACATTATTAAGAATCTTTAATTTTTAAGACAGTTACCACAACAGTGGCAGTTGGTATCCACTAAATCGCCAATCAATCTGGAATGTCATTCTAAGTCACTCTAAATTGTCCAAAAAATGCATTTTCCATTTCTATTCAATTTGGAGCAGTTAAAAATACCACTTCCGGTTGTCATAGAAACCAGTTATTTTCAGAATACCAACCAACCGAATAATGGTAAATAACTAGAAATTTCCAAGTCGCCAACCAACCTGGAAATGCCATTTTAACCCCCTCCAAATCATGCGAAAAAAAAAAAATTCAATTTAAAAACAAAATAGAAACTAATTTTTTTACTTTTTTATTTTATATTTCTTTAAAACAAAAAAAAAATATTTTTAATAAAATGCAAACTAATAAAAAAAAAAAAAAAAAAACCAAACGTCAAACACAAGCATCAAACAGCTAAGTTATCCTTTAAACACGAGCACTCATTTCATTGCAATGGATGCGCGTGTCTGAAGCAGATCATCTCTTATCGTCTTTTTTCTTTCTCTTTTTCCCCGCGATCTCCTACCGAGCAAACCAGGCATTTATGCCAAGCACGACGATCTTTGCGTTGAGTTAGATTCCAACTCCGAGCAGTTAGAATCAAAAGAACGGAAATCCTCTCCGAGGAATTACTGGTCGGTTTATTTTCGAGCACAGCATCCTCATTCTTTAACCCGCATCACATCCCCCACCCCCTACCCCCCTAACACATCAAATATATTTTTTTAACATTGAATTTGATTAATTAAATTAAATTTAAAAAAAAATAAAAACTTTGTTGTATTTTTTTTATCCGATATCGAATGTAGCGGAATAATTGGATTTTCGTAGCAAAGAATGACAAGAATTGAGTGCGATGTCTGAAACCGGTGAAAAACAAAGTGAAATTCCTTTCCTTATTTTTTTCCCTCGACTGATTTCACGTGTTGATGTCGAAAAGTTAAAAAAAAAATTATTTTTTTTATTTCAACCTTTTTATTATTTTTTTTTATATTCCTTTGTTATTTTGAATAGAATCGAGTTAAAGGTGACATAATTGGATATAAGTTACAAAATGTTTAAATTGGATTCACTAAATCCACTTAAAATAACAAAAGAAATTCGCTATTAAGCTCAAACCTCCCTACAATGAATTTAGACTAAACTAACTTAATTAACCTATCCTTTGTAACGAAAACAATTAAACCGTAAGTAAATTAAATATTTCTTCCCAAAATTCTTCGTAAACAATTTTTTCTACCTTAAAATCTTAATGGAAATCGATTAGTTAACTTCTTAATAAACAAAACTAAAATTTAATTCAATCAAAACACAACATTTTCATCATTTTCTATTACCACATTAATGAGTGTAGTTAAAACAATAACTGCAAATGGAATTTTAATGTAATGGCTTAATTACAATATTGATGAAGTATTAATTATGTTAGATGCTAAATATTTACTGAAATATTTAAATTATTATTATCCAGTAAAGTGTTAAATTATGTTTAATTTACAGTTAAAACAATAGCCATAAATAAAAGTTAACTTTAATAACAACCTCAACAATAGTTTACAGTATAACTTTCCCCTATAACCATAGTTTAAACCCCCAAGAAATGAAAAGAAGAAAAGACAACAAGAAAATAGACATTCAGTCAACAACTAAAGCTATTCCATACCTCAGGATGGAGTAAACAAACCTCAACTAATGTAACAACCATTTGATCCTCAGAAAATACAAAAACAAAACACAAAAATACTTAAAAATTTATATAATATCAAAAAATGACAAAGAAAATATATAAATATTATTAAGTAAATTTATAAACAACAATTTTATGTGCAATTGTATATAAAAACGAGATTTTATTTCTCTTTAAAAAAAAAAAATTTTTTTTTTTTTTTTTGTAAAATGGAAATTTCCTTCCATTGCAATCATTTGATGTTATAAACAAACTCATTAAGTCAATGGAAAATGATTTATGTGATATTTTCAAAAACATTTGTGTTGAGTTTGTTATAATATTAAATTGAAAAAAAAAAAATAACAAAATCCACAAAATAAACAAATAATTCAGCCATAAACTTTGAGATAGTCTTTAGTAGCCAATTGGGACATTAAAAGCCTCATATTTCCACCCCCCTAATTTCAAAACACCTCATTATAACGAGAAAATTTATTACAAAACAAAATTGAAAATACCCAACATCCCCTTCCAACATAAAAATCGTTTCATCCCCAAATTAATTAGGCCCAACTTTATTTTTATGCCTCATTACCCGGGTACTAACTCGTTCGCTACTTCTTTTACACCTCCAGAGAGAAGAAGATCCAACCCAACTCGGAAAATAAAAAAAACCCGCGTTGCTGGACACAAGTTGAGCTCGTAAAAATCCACAATAAATTTGAACGCGCTTTGCATTTACAAAGCCGAAAATTAAGTCTAATAACCCGCCGAGCATCGCACCTCATCAGTTAAACTCTAATCTCAGTTTAGCCCATACATTTAACATTAGTTAAGTTCTAATTAATGGCTAACACAATTAAACTAGAATTTCACAATTATTTCTATTTACAGATAAGTTAATGCCTGCCAGCCATATTGGACTTATACTAGATATGCCATTTGTAATTTTGCATATTATTTACTTACCCTCAAAACCAGGTCGATTTCTCGCCTCTTGTGTTGGGGTTAAATTCGGTTTGAACGAGCGACGAAATTCATGCGTAACTTGGCGTTTCCACAACAACGAGAATCCATTTTGACTTGTGCAAGTTTAATTTGGCTGCTGCTGGTTGTTATTGATGATGACGTCGTTTTGCGAGCACCTGTAAAAGGTGCGAGTTGCAGTTTTCGAGGGTGTTATTATTAGTTGCGCTTGTTAATAAAAAGTCTTCAAAATATTTACTGCGAGTTTAATCGCTTTTTGGTGATGGAGAAGAACTTCCGGTTTGAGATTAATGACCAGAATTGTTTTTTTTTTTAATGTTTTGTTAAGGTTTTTTTTGCTTTAAGACATACATTGTTGATGCAATGGGAAAGTTAAGATTTCGGATTTAAATATTTATGGAGTTTCGTTTACATTTTTCTTTTGTTTTCTTTTAAGTTTTTGCAATGTAAAAAATTGCTTTTTCGAATGAGATTTATTTAGACATTTCAGTTTTACGTTTGTTTCTGTCAGATTAACTTTAACATTTCACTCATTTGTCATATTTATGATTTTTTTTTTAAATATTTAAAAAGGAATGAAAATTTGATGCATTTTTAAAGTGGTTGAAATTATTCATAAATTGGAGTTTTGTAAATTACTGTTAATAAATGTTGACATAAAATGTTGATTGTGATGGTTTTAGGTTTAATTTTTTATGGTTTTTATCATCTTTTACCTTTAATTGATGGTATTGTACTTGATACGGTTGAATACAGACATTAACGACGGCTTGTGTTGGGACGAATTATAGGAGTAATGGAAAAGGTGAATTCAAATGGCGATGTAAACATAAAAATTCCAATTGAATCGATGGTTTGAAAGTGGAAATAATTTTAAATTAAACCATTTTACTAAATATCAAAACAAATTTTTATTTACTAAAATTTCAACTTTAAATTTTAAAACAAACAATTTTTGATTCGCTGTTAATAAAAGGCGATTGTCGAAATTCCGATTCAGTTGTTTATAATAATATTTATCAACTTAAAAATGCTAAAACAAGCTTTAATTTGCTTAAGAAATAGATTTGGACGCAATTAATTTAATTGTATTGATCAAATTAGTGAAAAGCACTTGAGAATCTTATACTAGAAAATTAATTCAATTTTGATTCACACTTTTGGGACCAGTTTTAACCCTTTTGGGCATTCAACACCTTAATAACTTGAAATTGCAAATTCAATATAAACAACACAAAAAACAAATTTTCCCCAAAAAAAACCCCCAAAATCACAATTTACGAAAATCTCGTTTAATTTTCAAACTTTAAAATTAATGATGTCACACTTCAACCAACATTAAAAGCCCAAAGTTCATATCCTAAAGCACTTATTATTGAAAACTGATACAATTCAACAATTTTCAAACTCGATCGATCACTCCTGGGAATTTGACGTCATAATTAAAACAAATGAATTTAAAATACACTTAAAAATCGATATAAACAACACAAGTCGACTGGAAGTTATTCTTTTTTATTTTTATTCGACATGTGACACAACCATTATTTTAGAAATTAATTAATTAAGCCTAAATTAATATTAAATGCGTGCGTTTATTAAAAACTGTCAAACGTCTTAATTTATTAATCCTTTCTAAGAGTATCTGGAAAAAAATTAAAAATTAAAAAAAAAACTTCGAGTCATTTAAATTGTAATTTTTTATTCAAAAGCACTCGAAAGTAAAGTGAAACAAAAAAATTTTAAATATTTAAATTTGTAAATGTTTAAAAAAATTTGATTAAAGTTTCGTGTTTAATGATTAAGATTTATTTTCTTAACGTTTTTCAGCTTTTAAGTTGTTTTAAAGCAAGTTTTGAAAAGTTTTAAATTTATTTTAGTCAAATTTCGTGGTGAATTTAGTAAATAAAACGCATTTTATGTCTCTTAAATTTGTTTTAAAGCCAAATAACTCGAATCAAAACTTATTCTAAGCTTAAATCATTTACAAATCCTATTCTAAACCTCTAAAAAAACCGAAAGTATTCAAAAAGTAAATTTAAAGCTCGTTTTAAGCCCTTAAAACAACTAAAACAAACATCAATTAACCTAAAAACCATTAAAAAAGTAAATTTAAAGCTCGTTTTAAGCCTTTAAAACGAACATCAATTAACCTAAAAACCATTAAAAAAGTAAATTTAAAACTTTTTAAGCTTTTTATAAACTGAAACTAAAACGAGGAAAACAAATGCATTCGAAACACAGAAATAAATCTTAAAACAAACAACCAAAACAGTTTTTAAATTTGTAAAGAAAAAAAAAATGGTTAAAAATTTATAGTAAAAAAGTGAAACGAATGTCGATTGTGGTTTTTAGGCTTTAAACAGGCGTTTTGAATTGCATTTGAATGCATTTGTGCATTTGATACGTCTCGGCAATGAACGTGTGGAATAAAGATGGCAGCACTTTAACCTCGCTTTCTTGACTCAATCGATGCAAACGTGTAGTTTTGGTCGAGGATTAGACGACAAATCCAAGTTGCGCCGAGTACGACAACCTCAAATAAATTTCCACTTAATCCTATTGGTTTTGCCATTTAATAATTGTACCAAACTCGAATTCGAATCGTTGTAGCATAAAAAGAAACAACAAATAAATAAATAAGAAACTTATCATTGCGATAAAAGATTTACTTTCGCTTTCTCGGCTATTTAGACGCCATTTTTATTTTCTTTTTCTTTTTCTAAAAAAATTGGCCAACTTTTTTCGCTCCAATTTGACGCTTGACTGAAAACGAGTATTTTTCAGTTATAAGTGCTCGGCAAATCGACATTTTTTTTCTTTTTATTTTTTTTTGTCGCAAAATGACGACGTAAAAATATGAGTCCGAGATTCACTCGCACTAAAAATTATCAGTCGTGAGTAAATCCGTAAATCAACTGGAAATTTTCTCGTGTTTTTTATTGTCAATTAAAGCCGAAATAACATTTTAAACACCATTTTGTAAATTGAAGTTTTTTTTTAGCGATATCTCGTAGTTTCGTTAATTATCGATTATCGCGATTATCAATACGAAACTCGATTAAAAATCGGTAAAATTAATTTCCAAACTAATTTCGAGTCGAGAAATACGAAAATAGTAGATTCGTGGACCCGAAACACAAACAAAACTTGGATAAATCAACATAAATAAAAAGTAAGTGCAACGTGATGAATTATTAACTACGGTGGATTTGGCGAGTGCAAATACATTTGTCGTAGACAACACACTTATCGCATTAAAACCACTAAAATACGTGACAAACAAATCTTTTTTTTCTTCTTTTATTTTATGATTCTAGAAATGGTAGAAAATAAATATCCGCTTTAGGTTTATTTTGTTGCGCTGGAGTTGTAAATTAATTGGAGAAAGCGAAAATGTGGAATCTTGATGTGAGTAAAAATGAGGTTTTCAGTTTCATCATTCAAAGTAAAGAATTCGAGGAATTTGTTTTACTTTATTTTTCAGGGAAAAATGTGAATGGAAAAGACAAAGAAAAGGAAATGAGTTTGTTCCAGTAATCAATGCTTGAAAAGGACTCGTTTTCTATTAAATTTTTTTTTTGTTTTCAACTTTTTCATTATTGGGAAAATTGTAAAATTCAACGATTTTAACTCCAGAGGTCATTTATTGAATTTAATGAACTCTGGTGTTGAATTTTTGAAATGATGGACGAATCAAAGAGATATTTGATGAATTTTTAGTGTTTTAAAGGCGAATTTTATTGATTTTTTTTATTTGTTTAGTTTATTTTTGTGATATTTTAATCTTAAATGTGTAGAATTTAAGTTAATAAAGGTTTAATGCGACAGATATGTCAAGTTTTGCGGTTGTGGGAAATTTGTGGGTGTCTTTGGGAACTGCTGACACTTATATAATTAAGCGAAGGATTAATAAGTACGTCTCCAGTCTGCCGTGTGGAACAGTGTCAGCTTAATTTTGCGTTAAATGAAATATTTAGCCTCGGCTTCTGTC
The DNA here is from genome assembly GCA_034696185.1 of Henia vesuviana. Classification (NCBI taxonomy): domain Eukaryota; kingdom Metazoa; phylum Arthropoda; class Chilopoda; order Geophilomorpha; family Dignathodontidae; genus Henia; species Henia vesuviana. The sequence goes on along the minus strand of JAQFZU010000433.1, from coordinate 17,885 downwards.
AGTTTCAATTCACTAGATCAAAATACAGTAAAAAAAAACAAAATACTAAAGCCGTTGACAATCGGTAAAAAAATGTACGAGATTTGCAAATTTATAAATCCAATCTGTGTTGCTTTGATTTATTTTGTTTAGATTTGCTGATTTGCATGAAATTGATTAGGTTTGCTTATAGTTCAAGGCATTTATTAGATTTGCTATGCTTATATTTGCTGGATCTGTAAATCTAAGATTGTACGAGATTTGTTTGAATGTCGATCCTCTGGGAAAATAAACAAAACGTGTCATTGATATTTTATTTCATTTGATTTTATATATTTTTACACAAAAAATAATATAAAATTGTAATAATATGTTATTAATTACAAAACGTTATTTTAAGACGTAGAATCGTAAACTGAAGTAAATTCATAGCCGTCGTTGAGCTGAATCAATGGAATAATTAGCGGTACGGGGCAGTAGTAACTCGTCGTCGGTCTCTCCATCAAAATTTCCACACAAGCCGCATTGAAGACCGCGCAGCCAATTTGTTACCTGCCAACATGGCCACCAATAGACACCATTATTAACGAGCAGCCATTTAACACCTCAAACAGCTGTTGCCACACAACTCTCAAGATTTATTATCACCTTTAACTGTCGCGTGTCAAACTTCCCCAACCACTTACACATACTCGTGAATCACGGGAAAAAATGGCCGCGTGAAATTGGTGAAAAACGAAACTTACCGAAATCGCGATATTTTGACCGTCAAACGAAACTGCGATGCCGAAATGTCGAATTGCGTCGATCTCGATGAAATCTTTCGAAAGTTTCGTAATACGAAATGCGATCGTTTCGTCTTTGACGTGTTCGTAAAAATTATTTTCGGATTGAAAAATTCGGATTCCATCGATTTTTATGTCGGTTTCGATATCGATTCGTGTCGTGTCGAGAAAAATAATCAAATTCTGCGATAAAAACAAATTTTTTAAAAAAATTTTTAAAAATTTGAATTTTTACTTTTTTCTCGTTGTGGTCGTTACGATTCACAAGGATTACGATTCTTTTCGTGTGGCAATCGGCGAACACGACGTGGTTGTAACGAGGAATGATGGGAAAACGGTAGATTATTCGATCGGTCGTTTGAATGTAATCGCCGCTGATTATGCATTTGGCTTTTATGAAACGAGAAAATTCGATCGTCAACGGTAGGGATTAAAAAGGAATTTTTAACGTACGTTGCAACACGTTAAATGCGTTTTCCAATAATCGTTCCGTTTGCGAATTCACGATTGTCGGATGCTCGAAATGTGGGATAAACGAAGGTACAAATATGGCATTCAAGTTGTATTTTTTCCCGACATTAGTAATGGAAATATCCACATTCGGACTGTCATTGGCTAATACGAAATTCACTAAAGTTTGATTGGGATTCACGATTTCGTCGAATTCGATGTCAAAATTGTCTACTTTCGAAAGTAAACGTATAAAATAACGTTCAAATTGCAGTTGTAAATTCGGCGTCACCTAAAGGAAATTTTTTAATTATTTAAAAATTTGTTTTTGACGATTTTGAGTATTTTGAACCGTTTCGTGGCGAATGGTAAAGTTGAAATTGTGGATTCGTCCACGTTGCTTCTTGAGCAGCCAACAATTGAAACTGGATGGAAATTGCCGTTGTCTGTCATTTTTGCATTTGTCGAGAATGGTTGGATCGACTTGAAAAATGCGGTTTTGAGTGGCAGTTGCCTTGAAATAATGTGAAGTTACGTTTATTATTTGTTGGTTTGGATCGATCGAACGTTTTAATTCGGTTTATGTACGTTTATGTCCAATTTAAGCCATTCGTGCGTTTGAAAAGTTGAGCCTGCTTTAATTGATACGTTATAAAATCTTCTTAATGGTTTAACGGGATTGCTAACGGGATCGATAAGCATTTGAATAAAGTCGTCTGTTGATGTGTTGGATTCGATTCGAAACTGCAAAATATAAAAAAAATAATTTTTTAACGTAAAATTTGAAAAAAAAATTTTTTAACGTAAAATTTGGAAAAAAAATTTTTAACGTAAAATTCTACGTTAAAAAATTTTATTTTTCTATATTTTACGTTAAAAATTTTGTTTTCCAAATTTTAGGTTAAAAATTTTTTTTTAACTTAAAATAATTATTTTTAACATTTTAAATTTTTAACGTTTAAAATACAACGTAAAATTCACTTACCGCAAATTCGCTCGGAAAAGAATTAAATTCAAATAACGTATTGTCCAAATTGTCTTCCGAAGTTGATTTGTATCGGAAAAACCATTTTTTGGATCCGTTAAAACTTTTTTCTTCAACATTTACGTTCACGTTATTCAAATATTGCAGATTTGTCCCTTTAGGTTTAACGCTCCTCGTGAAACGTGAATCAAATACAAACTGTTGATCCAAACAAAACATTTGTATAAATAAAACGTAAAAAAAAATTTTATAAAAAAAATGTTTGTCTTACGTGATCGGTTGTAACGTGATTATAGTTAACGTAGAAATTAAAAGGTTTTCCAATTGGATTTAAGAGAAGATGGTCATGGAAACCCATTAAACCAGCAAATAATTTATCGGTCCACTCAAAATAATCATTTCTCTCTCTTCCACTTTGAAAAAGAGATTTAAAATGGCTGACACTTATAAAGTTGGGCCATAACGGATTATATGAATAATTTAACGTTAATCCAATGCCAAACAAATCTTGTCCGAACGACATTTGCTTTCGTACCTAATTTTTAATTAAATTAAAATTATAAAAAAAATTAATTTAGAATGTCAAAACTGCCACTTCCGGTTCAATTAAAACTTTTTTTTTGTAGATGACTATTAATCAAACAATAATTAACGTCCTAGAAATTCCAAGACTATAATTGAACCGGAAGTCTTATTGTAGATTCTATAAATTGCATTAGAATTTTGATACTGCAATTCGGAGCGGTCTAAAACGGCAATTCGGAGCGGTCTAAAATGGCACTTTCGGTTTAATTATAACCCTAGAAATTTGAAGATTTTAATTATGACTATTGTAGTTGGTGTCGTTAAAATTTCAAGACCCTAATTTAACCGGAAGTCTTATTGTAGATTCTACAAATTGCATTTGAATTTTGATACTGAAATTTGGAGCGGTCTAAAATGGCACTTCCAGTTTAATTACAACCCTAAAAATTTGAAGATATTGATTATGACTACTGTAGTTAGTGTCGTTAAAATTTCAAGACCTTAATTTAACCGGAAGTTTTATTTTAGGCCCCATTAAAATGCCTTAAATAACTAAAAAAGATTTGGAGCGATTTGATATAGCATTTCCGGTTTATGTCAAAGTCACAAAATCAAAATAGTCATTTCAGATCAACCGAAAGTGGTTGTAAAACTATGTCTTACTGCGTCATCACCAATCGATGGATATTTGAGAACACTTTCGTGAGCAAATGTCTCGGGTGTTGTCGTGTAAAAGAGTAAAGTGTATGGATTCGAAGTGGGGAAAACGCCTTTAGTTGGATAATACAAAAAAGACAAAAAATAATTTTGATCTGAACGAAACTCTGAAAATTTAAAAAAATAAATAAAAATAATTTAACTTTAACCAATTTAATAAAGTCACCCGAATTTTGCAACTTGGTGCTGTTAATCAACATCGACATTTTCATTCCCGCATGTGTTGTCAATGTATATCCGTATTTCCTATTTAATGGAGTCTCGACGAACATCGATGTCTTAACCACGAAATTTGAACTAAATTTAATTTTTTTTGTTTAAATTTGAATTAAAGTTAGTTCAGTGCTTTTTTAAAAGCGAATTTATTACCCGAATTTAAAGTGCACATCAGCGGATAAGTTTGCTTTAACATTCAACGCCGTGACATTAGCAGCAGCTCTGAATCCCATTTTATAAACGATCGGTACGTGGAATTGAAGCGTTGTAAGAAATCCCATGTCGTTAACTAATGTTAACTGCGCATCGACGAGTGAAAATTTTATACATCTCATTAACACGTCTTTCTCGACACTTTTCTCATTTTCTTTCATCTTGTTTCTCTCTATCAAACAAAATTAGGTTTTTCAACCAAATCTTGAAGTTAAAATACTTTACCATAAAGGCAGTGAGCCCCATCAGTGCCGAATGGAAGACTGCTTGATAAGTATTGGTCGAATTGTTTGGTTATAAACTTGGGAAGTTCGTTTTTATTCGATCTTTCAACTTTCGGCAGCTGTAAAAAAAATTATTTAAAAATAGAATGTATAAACCAAAGTTCTCGAATAACCGGTAGAAATAGTCAAATTACTTTAATGTACATTAATTTTTTGCATAAATTTATCTTGTCATAATTTAAGCATTGATTAAAGCAAATATGGCCACCAAATTTCAAATGAACCAATCAGAAGTGGTAATTTTCAAAATCAACCAATTAGAAATCAGTATTTTTCAAACTTGACCAATCACAAGTCAGAATTTCTCAAAATCAACTATTTAGAAATTCAAAGTTTTTAATAAAGTCAGATTTTTTCAATCACAGTTAGTAATATCCAGAAGACTTTTGCTTTAAGTTTAATCCCATCTTTAGGATTAGAAACTTAAAAAAAAACCTCAGAGAATTAAGTTTTGCAAGCAATACGAAATTTAAAAGTACAAATTTGCAATTTAAAACGACATTTGAATATTTCTAAAGGCAATTCGAGTTCTCTTAATCCAAAAGCAGCTTTAACCAATTTGTAAATTTTGTTGAGAAAATCATTATTTTCTCGTGTTTGTTCAGTGTCAAAAAATCGACTGATGCACGAGTCTACATCGCCTGGATGAAATATTATCTAAAAAGAGTTTTTGATGCACTACAATTAATCTTTAAGCTTTTTTCTTGCTCAGTTTTACATCATGAAAATTGAAACTACGTCCAAAAAGCTTAAGACTTTGTCCCACATAAATCTCTTTAGGGAAAATAGATTCATTGCTAGCAACGTATGCAAAGTGAAACGTGCGACCAAATTTATACTTATCTGAAACACAAACGTATAATTTCTTGATTTCACTCGCAAATTTAATACTCAAATATGCAATTATACCATTGAAGTATGATAACACCTTGTTTTTCGAATATCTGAGCGAATCGTAACGTCTCGGTTTAATGTATCGTAAAGCCAATCGAGCCATTTTGCTTCTGTAATACAAGAAATAAAAATATTTTATTTTAACTTATTTTTGTATGAATAATTTAATTCTGTTTTGATTTTTGAAAGTATCAATTTCCTCGGATTGTTTCGTTTGGTAATAAATTGTCGCGTAGTCTAAGTATGATTAGTATCAATTAATCATGGTGCCATTAACGTTAAATATATACAAATTGACTATAAATTATATTTTTAAATAATTTTAAGTGATCAATTACACAGATTGAATGCACGGATCGCTGGAATTGGCTACAGTAATGAGTTTGCTATAAATGTAACTGCTCATTTGTTGACACGTTTCTTTGTTCAAATAATCAACGAGCAAAGAAAACATTTGCGGTACTGGATTTAGATGGAAAAGAGCTTCGAAAGCGTACAGACGTAGCAAAAATATCTCGGAGGTATTAAAAGATATTTTTAACATTGTTGAAATGGCCTAAAATAAAAGAAAAAAATTTCTTTCTTTGTTGAGAGGCTCAATCGATGAAAGTCACCTCAAACTTGCTGCCTTTGTCCGCTAATCTCATTAACCCCCGAACAGAAGTCAGTTTTAAACCAACGTTCGTTTCGGATTTCAATATGTAGAGAAAAAAACGTGTCGTTTGTGGTAAATGGGTATTCTGTATCGTGCGAAGGACCAATTGTTTCTGGTCGACATCACTGTTTAAATTGAAATCTGCTATCAGTGACTGTAAAATTAAAATAAGAAAAAAAAATAATAAAAAAAAATTGTTAAGAAAATGTATTTACCTCGATGTAGAAATTGCATTTTTTTAATCTTGCTGAATCCAATTTCTTGGTTTGAATTGAAGAAATAGATTCGACAAAGCAAGTCTTTTTAATAACTGTTCCAAGAGACAACCAAACTGACTCTTGCAGAACATCTTTAAGTTGATTGATTTCATGGGAATGAGCAAAACTCTGAAAATAAAATAAAAAAAAAAAAATAGAAAAGAAAAGTGAAAGGAAAAGAAGTTACTAATGAAAACTGAAATGTGGGTTGTGGGTAAACGGGAAAAAGTCGAATGAAATGTACACTAAAGTCAGCTAAAAATTGATGCGTAGGACTGTGTAAATGGAAAGGCACAATGCGAATCAATTCCGCTGCCAAATGTCTGCTGATATTTTTTTCGCTTGTCAGTTGCATAACATATTGAGCTGATGCTTCGGTTCCGGCAGCCGAAAGAGCTTGCAAAAGTGCAATCCTTTGAGGAATAAAAAAAAGTATAAGTTAAAGTAGCCAAATCAATCAATCACACATATTAAACTTGACAACACTTTGAAGTCACTTGTTAATTCTTTATACTTTAATTGATTCTTGTTGTCTGTGTCAAGGGTCGTTAAATGTTCTTTTATGGATTATTAAATTGTGGACGTTGCTTGTCATCTCGAAATATTATGCTTGAAATTCTGGATTTCTTATCTACATCTTGCAATATAGATAAGGGATGGAAAACATATCTAGGGAAATAATCTCTGACATGCAAATCGCAGCAAATTGAATGCATGTCTATCGTTTTTCTGTGTTTGCACAATAATGTTTTCATTTTAAGATAAGCGATTTTTTAAGATCACCGAGATAAATTACTAGAAGCATCTAGAAAGGGGAAACGAGATTTGCAAGTTTTTATCATCCTGAATACAAAGCAAAACTCGAAAGTTGATTGACGTCGATAATCGACCGTCAAACACAGTTCTGTTCCGTCTTTCAACCATTGCCGCGACAAAATGAAATGACGACGGCGCTTCTTCACTTTCCCATTTCACCGATTATCCTTGCACGTTAGAGATCTACAGAATGGTAAAATTTGCACCTGTGCTACCAGACATAAATCAAGCAGATGATAATCGATTCGGGTTGTCAGCGTAATCGGTTCTAGGCTTGGTGAAATGATGGCACAACAAGAAACAATTGCAGACAAGTAAAACAATTCTCATTACTTAACCTTATTTCTCCTTCCCTCACAGTGCTGTTATCCACATCCAAATTGACATTGGAATTGAAAAAGTCTAGAAAATTATCAAAACTGAATTCCCGAAACATCAATACGAACTCCATAATGGAAATGGATTGTGTGTCAAAATCAGCAAAAACTTTAATCATATTCGACAGTTTTCTTTGTGCCTTCAATAAAAAAATGGAAAAAAAAGTAAAATATAAAAAAATGTGTGGACGAAAAGACACAAAACCTCGAGCACAATATGAGTGTCCAGTGGTTTTTGTGGGAAAACAAAACCAACAGCTGGTTCAACGATCAAATCCAAAGGCTGAGACTCGTCCATTGCATCAGTTACAGACAACAATTTCAAGGTTTGACTTGGAAAATGAAAAAAAAAATATTAAAAGATAAAGTTGGATAAATTGTTTAATTCCTTTTGTTTTTACTTGGTCAAAGATAAAATTGTGTTTCCATCGGGACCAAACGGGGTAAAAATAATGGCTCCATTCGCATCAATCTTTTCGAAACTCATCGAATCACTTCCATCGTCCATTCGATTCACTCTAATCTCGTAATTTGTTTTTCCGAAACTTTGCAGAGATTTCTGAAAGATATTTTTTTGACGACAAACAAAAATTATATCGAGCTTTTATTTCGACCATTATCGTAAATTTGTGCTTACGGTCAGATCGTCACATTGGTTACATTTGTATCCCGAAATTGAAAATCGTAACGAATGTTGTCTGCTTTCGCATTTGTCGTATAACACGATTTTCGTTATGTTTAGACTCGTGTCGAGGCCTTTAGTCAGATGGTAGATTACTGGACATCTGCCAGTGATGCCTTCCTGTAAAATTATTGTGGGATTGTATATAATAATGTCATAAATTTTGTGTTTTTTTTTTTCTTTAAATAAATATACCTCCATTTCGATGTAGGAATCCGAATCCCTTCTGACTATAATTTGAAATAAAGCTGCGAGGGATAATTTAAAGTTTGAAGTGTTTTCCCAGTTGATACCATGTTTGATGTTGATCTAAACTTGTTTATTTAATCGAATTTTGTTTTTAATTAAACCCATTTTTCGGGCTTTCACTGAATTTACTATCGAAGTGGCAAAAGGATCCACTAATCGATAAACTCGATAAACTGTCAACGTCTATCAGATTTAATTTTTTCATATATTCAAAAATTTTTTTTTTTTTAATTTAAGTTTGAAATTAGCCCGAAAAATGTTTTTATTCAATGTTTTGTACTGTGTCTTTGTATCCAGCCGAAATCCAAAATGGTTCTTCCAATTCTTGGATGAATTTTTCGATTTCGGGCGATGTTGTTGTTGTCGTGTTCGACTCAGTAAATGTAAATACGTCCGTAGTTTGCTCGTTAAACTCAATAAATTGCGCATCGCTAATCTAAGAATTAAGAATGATGCGAATTTGCATTTGACCGTATACCAAATGCGACTTTTGAGCAAATTAATATTTGATTACCTTAAAGTAAACAGATTCGAGTTCAAGTTGCCATTGCACTGCAACTGTTGCTTTCAAACCGAATCCGGCCACTTGGGAAATCACCTTATCGACGACTCCAGTTGCCACTCGACTTTCATATTTGTATACAAATTTCGAACCGAAAGGGGCTGTAATTTATGCATTTTTTTATTTACTTGATCGATCAAACACTGACATGCACATCTCACCTTTAAATCCGAAACTGAAAATAAACAAACCTGAAAAAATAATATTCTTAAAGATAATAATAAAAAAATATATTAAAATTTGTTACTTAAAACTGAAGTAAATTGAAAAACATTCATCAACATTTTTAAAGATCAATTTAAAATGGATTTTGAACTGAGTTTTCGATAACACGAAAAAAAAAGCAAAGTTCGAGTGAAAGAAATTAAATTTTAAAAAAATTTAAAAATTAAAAAGTTTCTTTTAACCCTAATTTTTATAAAATATTGAATTGCTAATGACCTTAATCTTAGAATTTAACCTTTAAAAATTTTATTAAAAGACTTTATGAATATTTCATAACCGTAAATTAATTTAATTTATTCGTCCCGATTCCCTAAAACGATAGAAAATGATGTTTGTGCTTTTAAAAAAATTTACATATAAAAGATTTTCCATTATAGTAAATGGAAGGAATTGTGATAGAATAAAAATGTTGTGGTAATAGACAATTTCCTATCGTACCTTTCATATTGGTAACAGGCGTGAGTTGCCAATAAAAGAAGAAAAGTTTTTGGCTTTGATTCAACTGATTGTCTGCACGTCACGTATTTGGCGCAGTTATTTCGGAAAACATGACCATACCTAGAAATGTATACACGATTCAACGTATTTATTTACTTAAGGTGTAACACGAATTCAAGAAAAATCCATTTTTCCTTTAAAATCTATTTTTATTAAATGAAAAAAAAATATTTAAAAAAATTTTTGTACATTTGTTTGTGCATTTAAAATATTTAGAAAAAATGTAAAAATTTATAATAAATTTTTCGAATGTCAAATTCATTCGACTTTGCATTCATTATCTTTAACTGCGTAACTTTGCGCAAACTCGCCCGCATTTCCATACAAAACACCGGTCGGTCCAACGAACTCGACCTTTGTTTCACCGTCGAAATTAGCGCAGAGTCCGCAGTGGCGACCCCTGTAGAAATTCGATGCCTGGAAACGATGAAAAAGTATTAAATTTTTCTTTTTTAAGTTTAATTTCCAATTTCCGTTACCTGGACAAACGCAATTGAGCCGTCGAAATAAATCTCGGTCGAGTACGAATTGGCGGAAATGTAAATACCGGGAGAATACAGACTTATTGTGAATAAAGTTTTCCCCGTATCCTCCGATACTTTTTCGTACGTATTAATTGCCGTCACGGATTGGATTTCTCCATTGACTTTGACTATTAAATTTTCACCATCGGGTTCGATGTCGATTAAAGTATGTCCCAGAAATACTCGCATCGTCTGTATTAAAAAAATTATTTATTTATTTTTATAAAATATTCATCGATCATGCGCAGTAAGCAAAATCTCGTACTTTATTAAATTTATCATGACGAATATCCTTGAAAAGAATGTTGATGGTGTGGTGCAAACAGTCGGCGAATAACAGATAATAGCAATCTCCAAATTTATGATGGTAGTGAACGCCATCTAGTGTGAGTACGTGCTGTCCAGAAACGAGGCAAAATGCTATGAGAAAAAAAATTCGAAAATTATTGATTATTGGTGGAACGGGTTAAAAGTGCGTTAAAAGTACATGGGAAATGGCAAGACCCAGAGCGTGCAATGATCATCAGTCAAACATGGGAGCGAGTGCCTTAATTCCTTTCGAATCGTTGGTTTCTCATTTAACCCGCATCTTTCGAAGACCACTGGCGCCAGTAAAAATTATCGACAATTGGCTTAATGTTGTAGACAAAGCACAGCCAATTTGTATGTGTTTCACGAGTTTTATTGAGTTTTTTGCTGGTCAATCTTGACTCCTTACTTTGGGCAATCAATGAAATGAAGTTGCAAGTCTTTGGATGATTCATTGACTTAAATACTCATTTGTCACAGTCTGACAATGATGTAATAGTCAATGGAGTATTGGCAATAATTTCTACACAAACTCCCTATAATTTTGACTAGAACCTTTAAGGGTCTTATAAATCACTAAAACTATAATTGGATCCGGCAAGGATTTGTTCTAAGATTTACGAAGAGCATTGCACATTCTTAGGTCGTCATTGATTTTAGCCTTTAAACCCATCGACAATAGAACTAGGCTATCGCCGACAAATTTAAAATTCCCAGTAAGCGCGAATCGTAAGCTCGTGTTCATATTATATTAATTTAAATGCAACAATATAAAGCAAAATAATAAAATATTCACTTTATTTTGCTGCAAAACTTGAATCGTCATACGTACGAGACTCGTAACCAAATAACATCCTCTTGAGTCTGTCTGAAAGCGGCTCGGCGATAGTGTAAGGTTCGTATTTGGGGAAAACGGACGGAATGTAAATATTACTATAATGGACTGTTTCGTACGGCCGGTAAACATGGACATCGACAATCGGTTGATCGTAGGATACGTTGGCGATAACTCGAACATTTCCTTCTTCTATGGCGCCTTTAAAAGCCTCTATTTCGAGATTGTCGTAAAAATAATGACGAAGAAATAAGTAGGTTTTGTGGAGATGTTCTTTCATGTTGTGAGGCATCTTTTAGTAATGAAAAATTCCTTAATATTTTTTGGTTTTGTTTTTTTGGCATTTAAAGTTTGATTACATTCTTGTGGTGTATCTCGAAGGAGAATTTCGTAATTCTACCTAAATCTTTAATTAGTTCCCAGCATGCCTCGCTAAAGTGGCCTACTTTAGTGTCTTCTAGGCATTGTTTTGAATGATGAGTTTGGCTTTGGTCTAACTTTGAATGCGCTTCGCTTCTGTCCCAAACCGACTGCAAATTTAAATTGAAAAATTTTTGTCGAAATTAAAAATTTATTTTTATTTTTTATTTTTTACTTTAATTTCGAAGTTTGGGTTTTCCAACGAGCATTTGTCTCCGAAGAAAATATTTGCTTCAAATTTTACTTTCGGGGCTTTTGGATTCGGTGTCGCGAGTGTTCGGTAATTTACGAATTCGACATTTCCATTGTAGCAAATCTTAAAAGTTCAAAATAAAATTTAAATTTTAGAATATCTAAGATTTAATTTAGTTATTTCATTGTTCAATTTTTGACATTTAATCGTTTATCAACCTTCGACTAACCTCGAAAGGTTCGTTGTACCATCCGGGCGCACCTTCCCTCCTAAAACGGAACGACGCATCGCCCTTATCTTTATATGGATACTGACTATTCGATAAAAACTCCATCTTCCACACTCTATCTACGTTTCCTTTACCCACAACATCGAGAACCCATTTTTTACTACTCGTCAAATCGTCTTTAACAACATGATAAGCGTTGCTGAATGTGGACGTCACGAAAAACTTGAAATAAAAAAATAATTAATTTTAAAAATATAATAATTAAAAAATTATTCTTTTGTTATACCTCCGATACAGGTTGCATATCGCATCGTGCGTAACGTAAATTCAACTTTAACGGCCTCCCTGTGGGATTAAATAACACGTAATCGAGAGACCCGCGTATTCCCGTGTATAATTTGTCGGTCAAATAACGGTATTGTTCGTAATGACATGGTTTTTCGATAAATGATTGGTAAAATATACTGTACGAGCTAAATTCGGAGGGTAACGAATCGTAAGTAACGTTTAATTCGAGTCCGAATCCGAAATAATGACGGTCGGAAGTGAATTTTTTCTGGAAATACGGAAATTCTTTAAGTGTTTGGTCGATTATTTGTTGATTTTATACGTTGTTGGGTGTGTTGATGAAGTGAACGGATTTGTCGAGTTGGTTGACGAAGGTTATGGGGTGAGTCTCGTAATGGATGATATCGTACGGGTCGGTCGTCGGGGTGTATTTGATGTCGAATTTTTTGGTCTTAAAGTCGTAATCGACGGCGCCTTTGATGGGTAACTTGAAGCCGAAGTGCGTGTTTAAACCGTAACCGAATGTTTCGCTTAAGAGGTTTTCGGTGTACATTTCAAAATCAACGTTAATGTCCGAACTGAAAATTAAAATTTATAAAATTTTTAATTTAAAAACTTAATTTTATTATCGATAAAATTTATTTTTCTTGTCGAAACAAATGTCGAATTAGTTTTAATTCTCGCGAAAAAAATATTTTCCGACCGTAAGTTGTTATTTTACAATCAAAAAATGTTTTTTTAACCAAAAAAAAAAAAAAAAAAGTTTTCACGACTGTCGAAACCTATTAATTTCATATCGAAACTAAATTTCTTCGCATCAAAAAATGTCGAAATAAATTTTTTTCGGAAAACCATTTTCTTGTTGAAAAAAAAAAATACAAACCAAAACCTACATAAATTTAATATCGAATTCGCCATTAACACCTCGAAGCCTTTTCGAAAGCGAAACTTGATCATCCCTACTGGACAATTGCGGACTCACTTTCGCCGTCCCCGTGATCTCGTACGTAATCGGCACTTGCAGAGTAATATAAACCGCAACTCCGACTTCATTCGGTACCACCAACCTCGCGTCAACATACAAAACGCTATTCATGTCAATATGTGCAGTTTCGCCATCATAGGTCACATCCGGCCCTATAAAGGCAAACTCCATTATTGAAAATATTCAAAAAAATTAGCATAAAAATTACCACCAAAACGAGGCCCTTCTTCGAATCCAAATGCTCTGGTATACGACACGTCTTGACCAAAAACGATGCAATAAACTTCATAATCTTTAATTTCCTCTTTTATGGCCTCTTGAAGTTTCAACTGAAAAATAAAGAAATAAACGTATAAATCGCATTGAATAACAAATAATTTAAATATTATACCGGACATAAAAATAAAAGAATTTTGAATATTTTAAATGCGTTTCAATTCAAACTGAGCGAATCATTACAATTAATTTTAACTATAAAATTTGATTTTTATTACGTCATCTATGACGTGTTTGAGGTATTCGGGCATCGGTTCTCCATCTTTAGTCTTCTCCGGCGATAGTCCTTCTGGTTGTAATGCGTTGAGTAACGTGTATTCGAATACGTTATTTCCTTCCGACAAATATCCGAGCTTGAAATACATTTTTAAAATTGATTTTTATAAATGACGTAATTAGGTTTTTTTTTTTACTTCGATTAAATTAAATCCGTAGCCCATAATGGAAATAAATTGTCCCAAGTAAATGGCTCTTGGAACGGCCGAAGTGTTGCTGGGAATCGTCACGAATTTCGTGCTTCTGCCGAATTTGTATTTTCCTGGAAAAATAATTTGTAGCGTTAAATAATTAAATCTGAAATTAGTACCGTTAAAAGAGGTAAACAATCTCGTAAACGTATGTTGCAAAATGTCGTATTTTGGTTTGTCCAGAAATCGAAGTAAAAATCGTGCGCGCAACGCTCTAAAAATATAACGAGTTTAATTTAATGTTATTAAATTAGTTTTGAGAGTTACAGTGTTTCCGGGCATTCGTAAGAGCCATTAGCATACGATTCTAATGTCGTGTAAATGTAACTGGCGACTTTTTGGCAATTTTCGCGTTGAAGGTGTTGCAAAAGGACGCCGAATTGCTGCGGTCCATTGTCGAGATCCAATAGAATGTCGAATGCGAAAATTCGGAGTAAATAATGCTCGTGTTGGTTGCTAAGGATTTGAACCATTGTTGCCATAACCTAAAATTTAAAAAAATATATTTTAGTCTTGTTGGCAAAATTGTTAGTAATGTTGAAAAATGATTCTTTTCTGTCTAAAATGTCGAAAAAAACGATTTTATCTTAACTAAAAACTATCAATGTCGAAAAACGATTTTATCTTAACTAAAAACTATCAATGTCGAAAAAAAATTTCATTACTTGTCGAAAAACGTCGACAAACTACATTTCCCATTCGGAAAATAAATTTCTACAAACCAAACCGCAAATGCTAATTAAAACACGTTCTAAACTAATGAATTAAAATCGTATTTTACAATCAAATTATTGATTTTCAACAACTAGAAAAGTAACCGAAACCTCAAACAATTTCAATTTGTCTCACCTGTTCCGGCGAATGTTTCACGTGAAACAACAATGCCCAAACAGCTTCGAGCCTCAGCAACAATGGATATCCACCTTGAGCTATCTCCAGAAACAGTTTAGTAGCCACTGCCGAATGCGTATTCTTAATAGCCCTCAAATAAACCGATTGTTCCATTTGCGTATTTGCATTTTCGTATTTTCCAACAAGTTCCTTGAAAGACGAAAAAAATTCAAATTTGCTTAACAACACAACTTTTAACCTATACTTTGGTTAATCGCTCGCAGGTGTCATTATCGACGTATTGTTTTGCATATGTTGGATGTGGATTAAACGCATTTTGTTCGCAGCCTTTGCTAATTAACGAACCGTAGGCGAGCCATCCACTGTTCACTAATTTCGTGTATTTTGTCACGGGTTCGCTCTCCACTAATTCCTGAGAGAATTAATTGTTAAACAAAGAGAAAATTAGTTGTAATTTAACTAACGAATAAAATAATAGATTAAAAATCGATTTTTTTAAAACCTTAAATCGAGCCAATAGTTTCTGCGAAGGTTCTTTAACGTTAAATGGGATTTTCTGCAACCAACGGTTGGCTATTGAAATATCCACTTTTTTGTTCTTTATGGCATCAAATGCGAATAAAATGGACGGGTTACTTCCGATATAAGGCAGAATCTCGTTAAAAATACCTCTGAAATCAAATTTAATGATTTTTTCCAGCCGAAATTATTGATAATTTAATTAAATCTTAAAATTACTATTAATTGTATTTATTATTGATAAATAAAATATGAAAACGAAATAATTACTTGATATTTTTAGCTTTTCCATTCTTTTCCGAATTATAAATGTAATTCTCGTAAAATTTTCTTATTAATTCGTAATTCATTGTCCTCAAGTAACTTATGATTTTACCAACGATTTTAGCCGTATTTTTCTTATCTTTAAATGTTGTGACCAATTCTGGTAAAAGTTTGGCCAACTAAAATAAAAATGTAACTAAACTTAATATTAAATTTCACTTTATTATTAACAATCGCTTACTTCTTCCGATTTATCGCTTAACCGCATATTATTAACGAGTTGGTTCAAATGCGCTTCCTTTAAATCAATTTTCTCGCCATTCGCTCTTTCGTCCATTTGAAATTTAAAACTCAATTTCTCATCCAGAATCATATTTTCAAGCCTCTTCACTTTCATCTCAGTTTCGATTTCCAACAGGGTCAACGTTTGACTATTTTTCAAAATTTATTATTTTTTTTTTCACTTTATTTTTCCGCTTATTTAAAATTCAGAAAACATACTTGACGAGAGAAAGTATCGACTGGCCATTTGTAGTAAATGGTGTGAAAATGACTGCACCATTCGACAAGATATTTTCAATCGTATACTTTTCTCTGGTTCCCCTTATTTTGTATTCACTCTGCGCCAGAACTTGAAGCGGCTCCTACCGGCAATAAACGGAAACAACGAGTCGGACATCTTGAAAAGTTATTATTATTTTTTGAGATTTTTATTTTACGAATTTCGTGTCTAATTGCTCGTAGCCTTGAATACTTATATGAAACATGTGTGGTCGGTGGGTGCATTTGTCGTAAAAACGCAATTTTGTCACGTTCAGTACTTGAACTTCGGGTGAATTCTCGTGTGGAGCGTGAAGAATGTTGTAACTCGTCGCACAATTTCCACCGATTCCGTCCTTATGAAAACAATTAAATAAAGTTATTTGCATTGTTTTGTTTGCTTTATCTGATTTGTTTTACTTCGTTTACTGTGTAGAAGTGATCGTGTTTCGGGTCTTGCGGTGTAAAATTTAATTGAAGTAACAAAGCGATCGCTTTTTTAACATTAATCACTTCCATGTGCTCCGTTTCGGAGAATTCGAATGATTTTATCTGAAATTTTAGTTAAAGTTCATTAGAAATTTGTCGGAAAATCGTTTAAAATACATTTTATAAAGTTCTGCGTTTTCGAATGTTAAAGTTTCGGTTTCACGAAACAATAGAATTGTATTATTTAACGTTTTATTGTACACAGAAACCGAAATGATTGTTTTGTTTTAGTAAACAAAAGTGTTTTAAGATCTTTAATTATTTACTTCTTTTCAATAAATAAGTAATTTGATCAAATGTGAGTAAGACTCGTTTCAAAGAGATCGTTTTATACTTACGAGTCCATTTTCAATCGTTACGACGTAAGGTAATTTTAATTCTTCTATTATTGACGTCGATTTCAGTGGTTTCATGTAATTTATTGGTAGTTCTTCGAAAATGTTCTTAATTTTATCGTTGAACGATCCACTTTCAACATCGTTAAACTAAAAAGTAATTTTTTTTTTTTAAATTTATTTTTCTATTGATTTTTATCAGAAAAACTTACTTGAATTCTGAGTTGTCCTTCGTGATTTTCAATCTCAATTTTAAATTTCGTTCCGAAAGCTGAAAATTGTTTAATTTCACCTTCATTTAGACCAGTTGCAAGTCGCAATTCGTATTTGTACAAGTAACGTTTTCCTTCCTCAAAACCTGGCACTTAATTAAAACACAAAAGTTAACAAAAACAACAACGATCAACTCAATGAAAGTTTTTTTATACCATTTTTTTCGCTGGCGATTTGAACAACTGAAAAAAAGGGGAAAGAAATAAAAAGAAATAAGTAATCGTTTGGTTAATTACGAGAGTTAATTTTGTTTTTGTTTATTTGTGGAATGACTCATTTTGTACTTACAACAAATGCAGAGTGAAAAGTAAATTACTCGAATCTTCATCATGAGACGAGTGATAATTGAGTGCTGTTTAGCTTTTTATATCTTGAGACAAACAAGATCAGGGTCCAAAATGAAGTTTTTCAACTTTCTGCGGGTCCTGTGTGGGTTTTTTAAGCAGCAATTTGAAATTGCAATGTTTAAATTTTATTAAAAATAAATTATAGATTTTTTTAAAAAATGTTTTTGTTAATTATTTATGGGATTTTTAATAGTTTATTAGTTATGGAATTATTAAAATAGTTTAATCAAGAATGTACTTTGAAGTTTTTTTGAATAATTTATTTGGAGGTTTGAGTTTTGGGATACTTGATAAACTAATGAAATTTTGGGAAATTTTTGAATTTTCGAATTTTGGTTTTTAAATATATAAAATTTGTTTTTTTTAATGTT